>OY992876.1:152614824-152622324 GCA_963921405.1 Cepaea hortensis
CTTACTTATCTACCTACTTACTTACCTACCTATTAACCTAATTACCTACTTACGTGCTTACTCACCTATTTACTTTCTTACTTACTTACCTATCTACTTACTTACTTACTTCTCCTTCTTCTTCTTTCGTTCGCTTGAAATATGTCTATAATTACAATGTTGTCTCTTGTATGAATTTAACTGTCTTTTTTTAGTTCACTCAATGGTCCATAGAGTTTATCTTTCACTGTCATCTCTCTAGGCCAGACGATTTGCCAAGATATGTTGTATTCTGGGCAGTCTTGGAGTATGTGCTCTGCTGTCTGCGACGCCAATCCACATGTACACATGGCTGATTCACCAATCTTGAATTTTGTATACATGTGGTTGCGTAATCTATTGTGGCCTGTTCTGAGGCGCAGAATAATGACTTGTTCTTGTCTGTCCATAACGGGGTAGTCATCTTGGGCAGGTTTTGGTGGTTTTACCTACTTTCTTACTTGCCTGTCTACTTATTTACTTATTTACGTACTTACTTACTTACTTACTTACTTACTTACTTACGTACGTACGTACTTACTTACTTACTTACTTGCTTGCTTACTTACTTACTTACTTACTTACTTACTTACTTACTTACTTACTCACTCACTTACTTACTCACTCACTTACTTACTTACTTATTTACTTGTATTTTTGTTTGCAGCGTTCACTGGCTGGGAATGTAAGAACAAATACAGAATTCTCAAAAGCCTCCAAGAGCAGATCTATTTCGCTTATGAAGGTCAGTATTGTTTATTGTTCTCAAATTATTATATTGTTACCGCTGATTTGTTTTATTTTCTTAGCATATTTCCTACCATTTTGTTTTTGTTCCCTCGCTTTAAGCTCAAGCATAGTCCATACACGTGCTACTACTATTGAGTGCACTGGACTGAAGTTTTCTTGTGGATTAGCTTTTCCTATTACCAGTGTCCCTCGCCTTTAGGCGAACCCACTCAAACTTCCGAGATACATGTAATTTGTCCCCAAGTCAAGGACGAGAAGTCAACAATTTTCGTCCAACTAACCGGTGTAGGGGTTGAACCAGCTATCTCGGCATCAGCACACTGGAAGTTTAAGAGTGAGCATTCATCCATTCGGCCAGGCTGGCCTCTACTCCCTACCATACAACCTGCACTTTAACTCTGGCACAATTCAAGGTTTTTCACCATGATGGCTCATCCTCAGGCTTGAGCTGGTCACATCCTAAATTGACCCTCTGTATATGACCAGTTAGTGGGAGAAAATGCCCCCTAAAGACTAAATGTCGTGGCAGTGCAGACCATACCCTAAGCCTTGGTCGGCAACTGCCGATGGATCGTAGCTCCAACATGTGGACAGTCAGGGTATTGCTTTGCTGATCCGGGTGCTTCTGTGGCTTGTCTTGTTCCACGTGTATTGGGGTTATCTTTCCTCTGGAATGAACTAGGCAGACCGAGAGAGGGATCATGCTGCATGGGCAACATATGGTCTCTACAATTCAGTCAAGGCGTTGTGCAACGGAGAGGTATACCTACTCTGAGAAAGAATTACAACGTCTACTATCTGCATTTTCCAATGCTTGTTTTGAATTTGGTTTAACAATTAACAAAAAGATGACACCGATTATGGGGTACCATCAGTCTTTATTTACTATGCCGAACTGGAGATACAGACCATTTTACATATCTAGTATCAGAGTTAATAGCAAATTATCCCTAGATCATGAAATCAATATCAGGATTGGTAAGGCAGCAACAATAATGAACAGATTAACAAAAAGTCTGAGAGAAGAGGAAGTTTACTGCCAAAACAAAAGTCCTTGTCTGTCAAGCCTGTGTCTTTAGTACTCTTTTGTATGGCAGTGAAGCCTGGACAACTTACTCACACCAAGAGAAACGTTTAAGCAGCTTTCATATGCGGTGTCTGTGAAAAATATTTGGTTTTAAGTTTCACGACAAAATCACGAATACTGAAGTATTAGAAAGATTGGGTTGTGTGACGGTTTGTTCCACGCTCAGTCTTCGTAGACTTAAATTATGGATAGGAGAAGTTAGGAGGGTGGATGATGGTAGAATACCAAGAGACATCTTTTTTTTATTTTTTGGTGAATTATAAATGGGTATGAGGTCTCGGGGTCGGCCTCTACTACGATACAAAGATGTGTGTAAGCGGGTCATGATTGATACAAACATTGATAATGCACATTTGGAGCAAATCTCCGCCGAACGTGTTGCATGGAGGGCAAAGATTAGACATTGAATAAAGACAAAGGAGAACATGATTGCAGATAGATCACACACAGAGTTTGCGAGACGTAAGATGGTGTGTGATGTTGGAAATGACCATGTGTTCACATACATCCATTGTGGACAAACATTTACAGCGCGAATTGGTCTGATCAGTCACATTCGCTACCGCCTTGGGTTGTAGTTATTATGCCTTGGAAGCATAATGTAACAAACTATCGTCTGTCAAGGCGGCAAGGTGCCAATGCTCTTGGTTGCTTCTACTTGTCCTCATTTGGCACAGTTACACTGAAATACTTCTGGTTATTACTATACACGGAAGTTGCGCACCCGTCTCTCGCTATTCCATTTTTTAAACACCCATTTATGTTCAATTGTTCATATATTGTGTGCTATGATTTATAATAAATTGTCATATTAGTATTGTTTGTGTTGTTCTTTGCGCCGGTTCTTATAACCGAAATATCAGGCATGTATGGCGTGTTTCATGTAGTTATTATTATTTTTTAACTGCATATCCTTTACAGGACATTGCAGTCAACACCAGCATTTTTCAGTTGCTGTTGATGTCTTGGCAAGATTACGCTCAGTAGATTGCCATTGCTTTCTGAGCGACCGACTTACATACTTCGTAAGTAACCAACGCGACGCGATCCGCTACGAATCTCGCGCAGCTGCATTACTCTAGTGAATATACGGGATTGCGGAGAAAGTCGTTAAATCCTAGGACAGGGAGACTGGCTACTTTAAAAAAAATTGTTATTATATTATCCGTATATATATATATATATATATATATATATATATATATATATATATATATATATATATATATATATATATATAATCTCTCATCTCATCATGTTCCTCTTGTACCTTGCGGTGTCGAGGTGAAGTATAAACAGCAGGAGAGTACCCGCTTGTGGGCTTCATGTATCGATATTCCCAAGGACTCTATTATTCCCTGCGTCCATCGTTTACGTGGTCGGCCTCTTCCTCTGCTTCCCTCTGGATTGTACATCATTGCTTGTTGTGGTATACTGTTAGTTGATAACCTACTTGCAATGGCCAAACCATTTGACTTGCTGCCTTCCAATAACATCTAGTGCAGCTATAACCCCCACTTTAGTCCTGATTTCTTCATTTCTGATCTTATCTCTTCTTGATACATTGAGTATTCTTCTTGGCAATCTCATTTCTGTTGTTGTGATTTTTCTTTTCTCTTTTTCTGTCATTGTCCAGGTTTGGCATTGGTAACATAGAGTTGGTAGGAAGATTGTGTTGTAAAGTGCTTTCTTAGTAGTTATTGATACATGTTTGTTCTTTAGTATTGGTGTCATTTGTCCAATGAGTTGGTTTGCCTTATTGCATCTATTTCCGATCTCGTCTTCTGATTTGCCATTTGATGATATTTCAAGTACTTCCTAGGTACTTGAAACTCTTTACTTGTTTCAGGGGATGTTCGTTTAGGTGACTCGTTGTTGCTTTTTCTTCTTTAGTTATAGTCAATACCTCTGTTTTACTTGTGCTAATTTTCATGTTATGTTCCCTACACATTTCGTTTAGACTATTCATGTGGTCTTGTAATTCAGCTTTTGATTTTGCTATTAGTGCTTGGTCGTCCGCAAACAGGAGTTCTCTAATGGTTAGATTTGCAGATGGTTCTTCTTCTGTGTTCTCGTCATGCGGTGTTCTTGCGGTCTCTGTTTGTTTGGCTGGTGTCTTTATATATGTTGTTTATATATGTTATAAACAAGAGAGTGGACAGGACACAACCTTGTCGTACTCAAAATCTTATGGTGAAGGGTTCTGAGTGTCATCCAGTTGCTCTCACTATGCATTCACTGTTGTTGTATAATCTTCTACATAGCTTTGTTAGATGTGTACTCACTCCATATTGTTTAAGGATTTCCCACAGCTTGTTTCTATTTACTCTATCAA
The DNA here is from genome assembly GCA_963921405.1 of Cepaea hortensis. Classification (NCBI taxonomy): domain Eukaryota; kingdom Metazoa; phylum Mollusca; class Gastropoda; order Stylommatophora; family Helicidae; genus Cepaea; species Cepaea hortensis. The sequence goes on from OY992876.1 coordinate 152,619,015, forward strand.
ATGCCTTTTCTTATATATATATATATATATATATATATATATATATATATATATATATATATATATATATATATATATATATATATACTGTCAAGTCTGTGTCCTTATATATATATATATATATATATATATATATATATATATATATATATATATATATATATATATATATTCATTTTACCCATTGCGATTTCTATTATTAACCCTGATGTGCGCGTGTTTATTCTTATTGGTTCTCAATATGCATTAAAAATGGTATGTGTATTTATTTACTTCATTTGTTTTAGGTGCAATATTTAAATTTCCCCAGTCAATATAATTAGAAAGTAGTGTAATGCTTCATGCTGGTTATCTCCAGAATCGGACGCCTGCAACCGCGTATGTTGTGGCGCGAATCGAGGCTTTGTTCTACACATTACTGACAATCAACAGCAGGTAAGCACTGATGTTTGTTCTACACATTACTGACAATCAACACCAGGTAAACACAGATCTTTGTTCTACGCGTTACTGACAATCAACAGCAGGTAAGCACTGAGCTTTATTTTACACATTACTGACAATCAATAGCACGTAAGCACTGAGCAGTCTTGTCAATCATTTCTTAGTCCATCCACGAAAATTGATTGTTTCGATTTACCAGAGTCCTCTTTCACAATGCTCCCTCCGGTCCGCACCGTGAAGGCCCATGAGCTTCTCACATGTCGGACAACCGACCCATCTGTGTAGATGACAGCATCACCGTCTAACGAATTCTCGAAAATCAACGCTTGTACTTCCGCCTCCACAGCAGCCGGATTTTCTTGTCTGCATTTTCTGTCTAGTTGGATACAAACTGAAAAGGACGTACAGAAATCTGTTGGCACTTGTACCCACTCCTCGCCAGGTTCTAATTCCTCCAGTGAATACACCTGTTGAAGAATGTCTTCGGCTTGACCCATCCACGACCTTCCTCTTTTTAACCTGCTGCCCTTCACCTTCCTAATTTCACTATGCAGTGGATGTTGTGTGTTTGCGTTAACTCTGAGGTAGGGACGTGCTCTGCAAATTTGTATTCTTTCTTCAATGGTTGGAAAATAGAGATGGTAGCACATCGCCCTGCTTGCTGTATCTCTTGTACATCTCAGAATAATGCGCATAGCTTCGTTTTGTATCCTTTCCGTCCTTTCTATCTGCTTACGGCTGAGAGTCAGGATTGCCATCGCATACTCAAAAACAGACATGACCAGCTCCTCATATAGGAGACATAGATGACGCTGCTCACAGTTTGCTGCTGCCATCATCCGCATCGCAGCCAAACCCCGCTTGGCCTTTGTTATCACCTGGTCTATTTGCTCGTTATAAGCAAGGCTTCGATCAAAACGTATCCCCAGGTAATTCATTGCCTGCGTTCTTTCCACAGTCTCTGAACCCAGATTGACAGTTGGTGTTGGAATGTTGACAATATGATTATTCACAGAGAACCATGTCACTGTTGCCTTTGTTGGGTTGACCATTGCCCCAGCTTCAGCACACCAAGTATTTATGCGATTGAGATCGGTTTGCAGTTCCACAGCAACCTGATCTCTATCCTTACCCTGACGATACACTAAAACATCGTCGGCATATGGTATTGTCCTTCCCGGTCCAGTGATCTGCTCGCTGGTGATTCTCACTGTGTAGGCGTTGAACAGCACCGGAGATAATGGTGATCCTTGTGGTAGGCCAGGATATATTGTTGTTGGTTCCGATGTCCAACTGCCACATCTAAAAACTACTTTCAGTTGGAAGAGGGCTGCAGCGATCCAACTGAGGAGGAACGAACGTATCTTGAATTCAAGAAGCTGAAGCATTAGAAAATCCAATGGTACTCTGTTGTATGCGTCCTCAAGATCAATCGCTGCAGCAAAAGTTTCAATGCCTGAGTGGAAACCTTCATAAACATCATGGGCAAAAACTGCTGAATTCGTCCAGGTTTCTCTTTTGGGACGGTACCCTCCCAGGGTAGGTGGAAAAACACCTTGCTTCCCTAGAAGGCTTGATATTTTTCTGGCAAATAACTTCTACAGCAGCTTGCCTACTGTATTCTGCATGGTGATTACTCAATATCCCTGACTTTTTCTGTGGTCTTTGCCAGGCTTCGGCAAGGGAATCAGATAGCTGTGTAACCACTCCTCCTTGATGCTAGCACTCCCTGTACTGTTGTTGTACATGTTTGATAGTTTCTCTATGTCATTGTTGGTACACCTATTGATGTTGTCATATCTTATGCCATCTGGCCCTGGAGCGCTGTGTTTTATCGACTAAACACAGCCTTGATTTCTTTCACTGTCACTGTGTCTTCATCCGAAATGTTCTGGGCCTTACACCTGTCTGAGGTGACCTCCTTGGCAAGATTTGGGCTTCTCATGTCTGTCTGGTTGCTCTGCTCTAGATAGCGTTCAAAGAGGGTTTTGCCCTTGTTCTCGTCAGTCCTCTGCCAGATGAGGCCAGCACCTTGGAAGTCAGAAATTCTCTCATGCTTTTATGTAGTCGCCAGAACAATTTCGGTGACTTGTCTGTGCTTACTCTTTGACATATCTCTGCCCATTTTTCACCTTTAACCACCTTAACCAGTTTTTTTTTTTTTTTAAATAGCTTACTTTTGTGTGCATCTCTCTTTCTAAGTGCATGCAGGGAGCAGGATGGGTAACTCTGTTCTTCCTGACGTTTTGCCACTTCCTTACAGTACTACGCTTATCCATCCAGGCCTTTTCCGCCTCAAAATTCCACCAAGGTGGCTGCTGCCAGCTGTTTTTCCTGCCCTGAAACTTTCTTCGCTTGTCGCACTTTATTTTACTCACAACATCTTGCCCTGTACTGTCATACTGAAAGTCTTGACCGTTGACTTGTGCTGCCTGGTTCTGCCTTTCTCCACCAATATGCTGCAAGGGTGGTGGTCGCTGCCGTGGTACCCTAGGACACCTCATCTACACACTGTAGTGAGTGAAAGAGAAACCAGCGCCAGATCAATAGCACTGTACACATCACCTGGACGGCTTGCTGTCTTGGTGACACAGCCACTGTTGATACAAACCAGGTCAATGGTTTCAAGTGCAGTCTCGAGCTCCTCCTCCTGTGTGTTGGAGGAAATGTTTCCCCATGATCTGGCTTTAGCGTTGAAATCGCCACAGAAAATAGCATTTTATTCACGACCTAATATGTCACTTAAGCACTGCCACTTCTGGGAATCCACACACGCGTTACGGGTATAAACATTAACCGACACGAATGATAGACCGGATTGAACTCTGACCGCCTGTAGTTGTATGTCGTCATTGTCCCAGCTGGA
>OY992876.1:152627324-152709824 GCA_963921405.1 Cepaea hortensis
ATTGTTTGTTCCCGGACAGCCTTTATCAGATACGAAGAGTGATGCTGTGTGATGCGAAAGAACGGACCTTGGTAACAGAAACCAGCTAGCCTCTTCTTTATAACCCGCCCAGCCATACTTCCCACCTGATTCAGACTCTCTTGTCCAAACACAATATTCCTTTGGTTCGTTAGACTCCCTAATCTCCCGACATGGCTCCGTGGGATTCTTGACAGTTTCCCTGGCTGAAAGTGCCGCTGAAAAGGATCCAGTTTAAGTAACAAGAAGACATTATGCGGTAAGCGAGAGCCACAATGTAGTTCATTCCTAAAGGGGCCTTCCTGAAATGCTTCCAACAATGGCAGGACCGCTGCAGGAAGTGTGTACATTTCCAAGGAAAGTACTTTGAAGGGGATTAGGGTTTCAGTCCTCCAGATGTGCAATTGTATTTTTCCGGCTAAAGTTCGCATACTTTTTTAACCGACCTTGCATAACAGATAGATCAAATGTGAATCAGCGATCACCGTCTGTATGGGTGTATATGATAGATACAATCTATCAAATGTGAATCACAAATCATCGTTTGTATGGATATATATATAGACAAAACACAAAACAGATCAACAATAGATCAGATATTTATCTTACGACAAATAGCCGAGAAAAGTTGGGAATATAAAAAAGATCTCCATAACATTTTTGTGGATTTTAAAATGGCTTATGATAGTGTCCATAGGAATAGTCTATGGAATGCTATGCAGGAATTTGGAATACCAATGAAGTTAATCAACATGACCAGACTAGGCATAGAAGATACTTATAAAATAGTAACATATAAAGGCAGGAAATCAGACCTTTTCCAAATAACATCTGGCTTGAAGCAGGGTGATGGATTGTCGCCGCCCCTTTACAATCTGGCTCTAGAGAAAGTTGTAAGGAAGGTAAAGGAGGAATGTGATATTGGAGGAACATCCAAGCTGCTTGGTTATGAAGATGGTATAGATATTATAGGGGAAAATGAACAAAAGACATTGGAAATATTGACTCACTTAAAGGGAAAAGCTCAACAAATGGGACTGGTTATCAACCAAGATAAGACAGAATATATAGTAATTTCAAGAGAAAGAACGGCTAAAAACTCTGGCCATATACAAATAGATAATATGACCATTAAAAGAACGGAAACATACAAATACCTGGGAACAATCTTCAACTGCTCCAACATAATAAGGGAAGAAATACAAGCTAGAATCAACTCTGGAAATAAGATATACTATGCACTACAACATCTGCTAAAATCAAATGCACTATCTCGTAACACCAAGATCACAAAATACAAAACACTGATTAGACCAGTTGTGCTGTATGGCTTGAAACCTGGAGTACAACTAAAGGAGATGAAGCCTTGTTACAAACCTTTGAGAACAAAGTCTTAAGACGCATCTTTGGACCCATTAGGGATACACAAAGTGGAGAGTGGAAAAGAAGACGCAACAAAGACATTTATGATCTGTTTAAGTTCCCGCTAATCACTGGTATCATGAAGGCTAATAGAAGCAATGGCTGTGGCATATAGAAAGAATGGAAAATAATAGGGAAACAAATCTCGCTTACACTCAAGAAATAAATGACCGTAGACCCCGAGGTAGACCAAGAAGATGGTAGAGAGATAATATACATACAGACCCACAAGCACTTGGAATCAACGACTGGCAAGAGAAAGTCAACCAGAAAGACGAATGGAGACGGCTTGTATCAGCAGCAAAGAACCTAAATGGCTCGGAATGCTGACGAAGAAGATATATAATATATATATATATATATATATATATATATATATATATATATATATATATATATATATATATATATATATCTTATATATAAATTAGGATGTGCGTCCGTATCTCTGTATCTATGTATGTCCTTTATGCGCTCGCGAACGGCCCATCCGATTGAGATGAAATTTTCTACACGCCTTCCTTTCAGTCCAGAGCAGCCAACTGTGATATTTTGTTAGTGTGAAATCGCCTGCTTACTCAGTATTATTTCATTTTTCATTTTTCATCATAATTTCATATATCTCAGGGGACCTAACTCGTAAAAGTTATTTCAAGGGGCATAACTTTTCTGTATAACTTATAGTCATATTGTGGCATCGTTTTCAAAGATTTATAAACTCTTTGTCCATAGTTATGTACCGGCATATGAGTTATAATAAATAATGATACAATCTGTAAGGCATTTTCAAAGTTTTCATAAAAATGATGCACAATGCATAACATTGTAACTCATCTTTTTTTGCTTAAGAAGTTACTGTAGTCATGCAGGTGATTAGAAAGAGTTTTCATTAAAAATAATGGATGGTGTGTGGAAGAACGTTCTTTTAAGTTACTTTTTTTGTTGTATGAATTTAATGAAGCCGGACAGGGTCAGGCAGACAGATAGACAGGCAGATAGACAGTCGGGAACAGGAACTTATATGACTACTTATATAAATTAAATGAGATGCTCCCCACCAGGAGCTGGGGGATGCTGGGCCGGGTCAGACAGACAGACAGACAGACAGACAGACAGACAAATAGTCGGTAACGGGAACGGGAACTTATATGACTACTTATATGAATTAAATGAGATGCTTCCCACCAGGGACTGGGCGAAGCCGGGCAGGGTCAGCTAGTATATATATATATATATATATATATATATATATATATATATATATATATATATATATATATTGGCATCTTGCCGTCTTGACAGACGATAGTTTGTGCTTCAGAAAAGCATAATAACTATTACCCACAGCGGTAGCGAATGTGACTGATAAGGCCAATTCGCGCTGTAAATGTTCGTCCACAGTGGGTGCATGTGAACACGTCACTTCCCACACATCATGCACCATCTTATGTCTCTCACGCTTGGTGTGTGACTTATCTGCAATAATTTTATCCTTTGTCTTTATTCCATTTCTGATGTTTGCCCTCCATGCAACACGTTCAGCGGCGACTTGCTCCCAATGTGCATTATCAATGCCTGTATCAATCATCTCCCTCTTACACATATCTTTGCATCGTAGCAGAGGCCGACCCTGAGATCTCCTACCCGTCTGTAATTCACCAAACAAGATGTCCTTTTGGTATTCTACCATCATCCATCCTCCTAAGGTGTCCTATCCATCTAAGTCTATGAAGACTGAGCATGGAGTAAACCGTCACACAGCCTGATCTTTCCAATACTTCAGTATTTGTGATGTGTCTTGCCACTTAATACCAAGAATTCTTCACATAAACCGTATTTGAAAGCTGTTTAAACGTTTCTCTTGGTGTGAGTAAGTTGTCCAGGCTTCACTGCCATAAAGAAGAGGACTAAGGACACAGGCTTGATAGATAAGGACTTTTGTTTTTTACAGTAAGCTTTCTGATCTCCCAGACTCTTTTTCTTAACCTGTTCATTGTTGTTGCTGCCTTACCAATCCGGATGTTGATTTCCTGATCTAGGGATAATTTGCTATTTACCACTGATCCTAGATATGTAAAATGGTCTACCATCTCTAGTTCGGCGTCGTCAATAAAGATTGATGGTACCCCATGTGCACCTTGTGACATAATCTGTGTCTTCTTTTTGCTAATTGTTAAACCAAATTCAGAACAAGTATTGGAGAATGGAGATAGTAGACATTGTAATTCTTCTTCAGAGTGGGTCGTAACTGCAGCATCTTCAGCAAAAAGCAACTCTCTGATCACTACCCTCCTAATTTTGGTCTTGGCCTTCAATCTCTGAGCATTATAGACGCCGCCATCTGAGCGTGAGTGAATGTATATACCACTATCCTGATCACGAAAGGCATATTTCAGTAGAAATGAAAAGTATATTCCAAAGAGGGTGGTAGCTAGTACACAACCTTGCTTAACTCCAATCTTGATTTCAAACTCTTCAGAAGTTGAACCATCAAACTTGATTATACCCTTCATGCTAATGTGGAACAATTCCACAATGGACAGAAGAGTTGATGGGCAGCCAATCTACTTTAGTGCCTTGAACAGACACCATCGACTGACCAAATCAAATGCATTTGTGGGGTCGATGAAGGCAATAAACAGTGGTTGATTCTGTTAACGGCATTTTTCTTGCATTTGTCGCAATGAGAATATCATATCAATGGCAGACCGGTTCTGTCGAAAGCCACACTGTGATTTGGGGTAGACTTGATCTCCTAGGACTTGAAGTCTGCGCAGAACAATTATGGCAAATACTTTTCCAACAATACACAGAAGTGACATACCCCTATAGTTGTTGCAGTCGCTCTGATCGCCCTTGTTCTTGTACAATGTCATGATGCTTGAATCTTTGAAATCCTATGGGACTTGTCCTTCTCGCCAGCATAGCTCTTTTAGCTGGTGGATCTGTAGAGTGAGTGTGTCTTGCCCACTCCTGATAACCTCTATTGGAATCCCATCCTTACCTGGAGCCTTGCCAAATGCAAGTTCATTTATAGCACACTTAACTTCTGTTATGGTGGGAAGTGTGTCCATGTGGTCAAGAGTTGGTAGGGCCTCTATGGCGTGGAGGGCATCATCCGCTAGCTTGGTCTCACTTGAGCAAAGCTCCAAATAGTGCTCTACCCATCTGTCCATCTGCTGTTTCTTATGAGTGATGATTTCTCCAGTCAAAGTTTTCAATAGTGCACTTCTCTTGATCATTGGACCACAGACTTTCTTTATTCCTTCATACATGCTTCTGATGTTTCCCTTATCACTTGCGATTTGAATCGACTCACATAACTTGATCCAATAGTCATTTGCACACTGCCTGGCAGCCTTATGCACACCCTTCCTTGCTTGCTTTAGCTCACTCTGAGTGTTATGCGTTGGTCTTTCCTTGTTTCTTAAAGAGAGCTATCTTCTTCTTATCGATAAAGGGCTGCAGAGTCTGGCTGTTTGCCGCAAACCTGTCCTGCCTGTTATGATCCACAGTGCCGTAAACGCCTACGGCAGTTTTATAAAGTTTCCTTAAGTTTACCCCACTTTTCACTTACTGTATAATTTTCTGGAGTATCAGTGAAAGAGTCTTCAAGTTGCTGTTGAAACTGAAAGCACTTTTCAGGATCGTGAGTGTTAATAATATTAATCCTGGGGCTAGATTTGTGTTTAGCTGTGTAGATTCTCTTTGGTCTCAGTCTAACCATTGCAACAACCAAAGAATGATCCGTATCACAGTCAGCACTGTCGTAACTTCGAGTCAATGATGTATGGTTCAGGTGTTGTCTCCGTGTGATGATGAAGTCCAGCTGGTGCCAATGGCCGGATCTTAGATGTTTCCATGAGACCTTATGCATCTCTTTTGTTTTAAAAAAGGAGTTTGTAATACATAGGTCATTTCTGGTGCAATGTTCCAGCAGCCTTTACCCATTTTCATTCATGCGACCAATGTTGTATTTTCCAAGGTACACTGGCCATGAACTCGAGTCCTCACTTGACCACTGTTTGACCACAACTTGACCACTAATTTACCACCCTTTGATCATCACCATATCATTACACCTACTTTCCGCTAAAATTTCCTCACTTGACCACTGCTTGACCACTACTTGACCACTAATTTACCACCCTTTGCTCATCACGATATCATTGCAACTACTTTCCGCTAAAATTTCCTCACTTGACCACTGCTTGACCACTGGTTGACCACTGCACGACCACCCTTTTATCATCACCATATCATTACAACTACTTTTCCCTAAAATTTACTCATTTGACCCACTTGACCACTGGTTGACCGCTGTGTGACCACGTCATCTACCACTTTAATCACTACCATGTCACTACAGTACTTTCCTCCACAATCTAAGTGGTCACTCGACTACTTGACCACTGCTTGACCACTGGTTGACTGCTGCTTGTTCACTATTACCTGCTACCCACCCCATAACACTGAATGACACTACACCATATCCATTACAATCAACTACTTTACTTTATAAGGTTTAATTTGTAACATGCGTGATGCTAGTGAATAAGCCACTACGACCCTCTACATAGCACTAATAACCACCCCTTATCAACTAATTTCACTAAGCCATACCCACTATGACTACTATCGGTACCGCAACTATTCTTTCTATTTCTACTAATGTACACCGCCAATGTGCTAACAGTTCAAAATATTTTAACACACCACTCACCCACGTTTTTTACAACCCGTTACTTAATGACTTTTCCGTATGCACCCCTCCACGTCTGTTATGAACCGACCACCGTCACACCCGCCCCGAGATTTTCCCATACTTCGCCGACCAAAAAAAATGTATAACTTCCCGGTACTAACTTCAAGATTTTTCCACACACCCCTGCCAGTTTTTTTTTTTTTTTCACACCCATCAAATATTTCCCGTCACGACCCAATTTCACCGTTCTCATCCTTTTTTACCCATCAGAATCATCTAATCTTCCCGAATCACCGTTTACCTCGTAATCTTTAATCCCTCGTGATCTTCAAAGTATGTCTATCATTTACGAATCATACTACTTTCGATGATATTGTTCAGAGTTAGAAAAATTTCAATCAATCAATCAATCATGTGCCATGCCGGAAAGCGTGGGCGGTCATGACTCGCCATTTCACTCGATCACCAGCGTCGTGGATCAGCTCAGTGTTCCTGTCTCTTCTAAGCCATTTGGCCAAGCCATCCAGGTATTTTCCACTTGGTCTTCCTCTTGGTCTGTTCCCTTCGATCTTGCCAGTTGTCACTAAGTTCTCCAATCCATTTCTTCTCATAACATGTCCAAAACATTGTGAATGTCTACGTCTAATTTCTCTAATCAATTTACGATTTTCATTTGTCTCCTGTAGTACTTGGTCATTGGTTTTTCTGTCTGTCCATGGTATTCTTTGCATTTTCCTCGGAAACCACATTTCTGTAGCCATCAGATGTGTTTCAGCTTGACTGCACATTGTCCAAGTTTCACATCCATACAACAGAACACGCTCTATGTATCCCCTCAACGCTCTTTTTCTCGTTTCAGTTGACATCTTTTTATTGGTCAGAATGTTTTTCATCTTGCTAAAGGCTACTTTCGCCATGGCGATTCTTGTTCTAATCTCTTCAAGGCATCTCCCATCAGATCTTATGACTGTTCTGAGATAATTGTACCGATTCACTTGTTGAAGAGTATTCCCATTTACTTGTATATTACATTGTGGTTACTACGTTCTTCCTAGTGACGACCATAACCTGTGTCTTCTTACAATTTAATTCCAACCTCAGCTGCTCACTGTCTACAACAACTGGTCTACTAATTGTTTGTAGATCTTGTGCATTGTCTGCAATCAATACTGTATCATCTGCATAGCTAATGTTATTGATGTTTCGTCCTCCAATGCTGATTCCATTTATATCTTCTACATTCCTGAAAATATTTTCACTGTATAGGGAAAAACGATCTGGAGACATTACAACATCCCTGCCTAACACCTCTCTTAATAGGTTGATATTGTCCCACTTAATTATCGTCCCACGACGACGACGACGACGACGGCGGCGGCGGCGGCGGCGACGACGACGACGAACGACGACGACGACGACGACGACGACGACGACGACGACCGACGACGACGGCGGCGGCGTATCTAAAATAAATCCATTATTTTTAATGAAAACTTTTTTTTATCACCTTGTTTAGAATGGACATGACTGTAGATAACTTCTTTAAAAATAAAAACATGAGTTAGACAATTTTTACGTATTTAAAATAGATGCATTATTTTTATGAAAACTTTAAAAATGCCTTAAAGATTTTGTCATTATATTATAACGCATATGACTGTAAATAACTTCTTTAAACATTTATGAAACTTTGAGAAAAATACAACAATTATTTAAATTACATAATATAGCAATTTTACTAAAAGTAATGTCCCTTGATATAACTTTTGTTGTTAAGTCCCCTTAATTATAGTCTTTCCTTTTAATAATGATTTAATACGTAAATAAGTGTTTTAAACTAAATAACTATGCCAGTTGGCTGGGCGGGAATAAGAAGAACATATGTAGAAAATTGCATCTCAATTGGATGGACCGTTCACGAACGCATAAAGGACACACAAACAAAGACACAAACAAAGATTGTCTTATATATATATATATATATATATATATATATATATATATATATATATATATATATATATATATATATATATACACACATTGGCACCTTGCCGTCTTGACAGACGATAGTTTGTGCTTTAAAAAGGCATAATAACTTTTAACTATGGCGGTAGCGAGTGTGACTGATAAGGCCAATTTGCGCTGTAAATGTCCGTTCACAGTGGGTGCATGTGAACACGTGGTCATTTCCACCATCATGCACCATCTTACGTCTCAAACGCTTGGTGTGTGACTTTTCTGCAATAATTTTCTCCTTTGACTTTATTCCATTTCTGATATTTGCCCTCCATGCAACACGTTCAGCGGCGACTTGCTCCCAATGTGCATTATCAATGCCTGTATCAATCATGTCCCGCTTACACACATCTTTGTATCGTAGTAGAGGCCGACCCTGAGATCTCTTACCCATCTGTAATTCACCAAAAAAGATATCCTTTGGTATTCTACCATCATCCATCCGCCTAAGATGTCCTATCCATCTAAGTCTACGAAGACTGAGCATGGAATAAACTATGGAATAAACTGTCACACAACCTGATCTTTCCAATACTTCAGTATTTGTGATTTTGTCTTGCCACTTAATACCAAGAATTCTTCGCAGACACCGCATATGAAAGCTGTTTAAATTGTTCTCTTGGTGTGAGTAAGTTGTCCAGGTTTCACTGCCATAGAGAAGAGTACTAAGGACACAGGCTTGATAGACAAGGACTTTTGTTTTGGCAGTAAGCTTCCTGTTCTCCCAGACTCTTTTTCTTAACCTGTTCATTGTTGTTGCTGCCTTTCCAATCCGGATGTTGATTTCCTGATCTAGGGATAATTTGCTATTTACCACCGATCCCAGATATGTAAAATGGTCTACTCGAGACCAGTTAAGACCAGGGATGGAGTTATTGCCTCTCCATAGCACAAAGCCTGGGCTAAAATATAGAGATCATGTGTTGCCCATGCAGCATGATCCCTCTCTCGGCCTGCCTAGTTCACTCCAGAGGAAAGGTAACACCCCTACATCTGGAACAAGACAAGCTGCAGAAGCTGCCGGATCAGCAAAGCAATGCTCTAACTGTCCGCCTGTCGGAGCTTCGATCCTAGACCAGTCGCCAACCAAGGCTTAGGGCCTGGTCTGCCCTGCCATGACAATTTTGTCTTTAGCTTGCATTTCCTCGCACCAGGGTAAGGCTTGTACCCTCCCAATTGCGCTCTTCCGCCCGAAGCCGTTGGCACAATGTGGGGTGTCGGGTTTGGTAAGCGCCGCCCAACGTTCGGCGCTAACAGAAACCAGGTAGTACCGTCTACTGTTATACGGTAGCTCAGTCATATCTGACTAAGACCTGACCAATTATATATATATATATATATATATATATATATATATATATATATATATATAATAGACAGAAAATATAAAAAATTAACCACAAATGATTTGTATTATGGTATATAACATATAAGATCAAATGTGAACCATAATCATTGTTTTTAAGGGATATATAATAGATTCAGAGCAGGTCACTCAGTTGTTCTGACAGCTGGAATAGGCTGTCAAAGGCAGAGATAAAATACCCCCATGTGGATGTGGAAGGCAATGGGGAAATCACCATATTATTTTCCCAAAATTTGAAGAGTATCCATATTTTAGAAGCAGTAAACGACGTTAATGGATGTCTTAGGACATCCTTGTCCGGTAGGGACATTCAAGAGCCACGGGTGACACCAGACTGTCATCCAACTATTGATGACAAATACAAACCTAAAATGAATAAATTTAAAATAGGAAAATGGAATGTGTATCCCCTCCATAATAAATTATTATGTGTTTGTCAGTTATAACTCTACCCGATCATTCCCACCTCACCTCACTAATGCTTAGCATATAGATTTTCATATTTTCCATTTCTCCTATAACATTGTTCAACTTTCCCAACTCATTTAGTGTTCTAACATTCGACGTTATTATTTTAAATTTATTCATTTTAGTTTTTCCATCCCTAGCTTGATGACGGTCTAGTGTCACCTGTCGCACATGACTCCTTACCAGACGTGGCTCTCCTAAGACAGTCATTAACATCGTTCACAGACTCTACATTGTGGATACTCATGAAATAATTGGGAAGATAATGTGATAGTTTCCCATAGCCTTCCACGCCCACATGGGGTGGGTCTTTTATCTCTGCCTTTGACAAGAATTTCAGATCCGATTCCGATTTTTTGACAACAATAATAACAGGCCCTACAAAATCATGGCTGTCTACGTCTAAATTTTCTAGTCAGTTTACGGTTTTCATTTGCTTCTTGTAGGACTTGCTCGTTTGTTTTTCTGTTTGTCCATGACATTCTTTGCATTTTCCCCAAAAACTACATTTCCACTACTGCTAGATGTTTTTCAGCTTGTCTGCTCATTGTCCACTTTTCACATCCATAAAAAAGTATAGGTTCCATGTAGCACTTCAACACTCTTTTTCTCGTTGCAATTGACATCTTTTTATGGGTCGTACGCAATGGAAAGATCAAATGTGAATCGCAAAACATGGTTTATATGGGGGTTATATAATACTCGTAGATAGATAAATTCCGTTTGTTAGAAAGGATTTTGTTAACGTCGTTTATGTCTAATTTATTGCTTCCATTAATCGCAGATATGCAATATAAATGACAAGTCACAAGTAGGAAACATCCGCAAGATTTGGAGTGGCTTCATCCAAGAAAGTTACACTCAAGCTGATACATTTGGACTTTCGTGTAAGTTAGTTCGCTATTGTGCTCAACACATGACCTCGTTTATATATATAAACGTCTGCACGTTTTCAGTACTTTCTCTGAGTTTATTTGGGAATTACCATCATGTCTTGTCTTCACAGCTTTTATTTGCGAATTACCATCACTTCTTGTCTTCATAGCTTATATTTGGGAATTACCATCACTTGTTGTCTTCCTAGCTTATACTTGGAAATTACCATCACTTCAGGTTTTCCTAGCTTATATTTGGGAATTACCATCACTTGTTGTCTTCTGAGCTTATATTTGTGAATTACCATCACTTGTTGTCTTCTTAGCTTATATTTGGGAATTACCATCACTTGTTGTCTTCCTGAGTAGTTGTTGTCATAATTCCCGTGTATATGTGTAATAATATACTTTTTTTTTAAAAATATGTTATTCCTCCACAGTTCCAATGAATCTCGATGTCAAACACAAAGCACTGATGCTGGCGACGGTATTTTTAATTGTAAGTCAAGAGTACCTTGTCATCTCAATTCGTGCTCCTCTGTCCATCATTCCTTGCTAGTCCCACTGAACTGTTCTAGCCTAGGAGTTACTGAACAACACATAGACCGGTACCATTAGTACTATGGATGTTGAAGATGAGGACGAAGCATGTATGGAAGTGATGTGATGTTGGTTCTTGACTCTGCTCAACTGACCAACACATACAACACACACAATGACCCATTACTAAGAAGAAAAGAAATTGTCCTTCGCATGACCTATCATCACTCCCTGTCACTATTGGCTGTTTGTGATTTTTACGTTCAGTAGTTTGCCATTGAGTTCTGAGCGAGAAGTCAATATTTAAGTCCAAATGAGCAATTTGTGGTATGAACCCACTACCTCGGAGTCAGTGAACATGAAGTTTAAGCTCGAGCGCATTAAACTTCTAGGCCGCATTGATTTATGTTGCTAAGTACACCCGGTAAAACAGCCACCCTGACCACACGAACAATGATGTTTTGTAGTGAAAATGGGTCACAACAGACTGGAAAAGCATCCATATTAGCAGGTTTTTTGGAACGCAGAGGTGTTTCCAAGGCACCAGGGCCGTGTTATATACTGGCCAAGTCCTACTGACGCGTCCTCGTCGAGCGTCCTGAGCAACAGGTCCCTTCGGGGTCCTGGCTAAAGTCAGTAGGATCGCCGATTCCTCCGAAGTCGGAGAGTGTCTGCCTGTACGGCGAGGAACCACCAGTCTGCACACCAATAAGCCAGACATGGGACAACGGATACTCACGCAAACCTCAGGTTCTGTATGACATCACACTGATGTTGGACAACAGGATGCCTTCATCCGAAATACAGGACTTCGCGCTGGAGCTCAAGCCAACGAACGCAAGCAAGCAAGCAGGGTTTTTTTCTCTCTTGCCAATGGCCATTTGCATATTTATGACATCTTTCTTGTGCCATCCAAAATTATGTAATGGAAAAGTGTTAACAATGCGCCTAATAGATTTATTAATGAATGTAGCTAAAGCTCTAAGATTTATTGAATTTCGGGTCCCGATTGAGATTACTTTGGCAAGGCCATACCAAATGATTTTGCGGGCCTTAAACGGCCCTCGGACCGTACACTCTCACTCCTGATCTACATCATAGATTCAAGATTAGTTCATTGGATCCCTGTTTGTGTAGCAATAGTACTTTGATCGCCAGACCCTTATTAAGTCCTGTCCAATTTACAGTTAAGAGCGAAAACGTGAGCTGCGTGTTCTTCTTACAGGACATTGCAATGAACTCCAGCATTCAATGGTTGTTTGTGATTTACTGTGCAATTTCAAACGTTTAGTAGTTTGCCATTGCTTTCTGACCGGCGACTCTCATATCATTGAAATCAACGGGGGGGGGGGGGGGGGGGGGGGTGTTAAGGACGCAATTCTTAATCCCGCATACCGAGTTCAAAACACAGCTGCTGGCGATTTGGAAGCAGACCGCTTTTCGTTGGTTTTCATACAGTGCAGTGGGTACCGGTAGTTTAGTCATCAGTGGCAAACTATTGAACGTATATTTGTTAAAATATCACAAACAGCCAAAAATGTTGGAGTTGACTGGGACGTCCTGTAAAGATTATGTAACTAACTTTTTAGTAACAATGCAAATTGCACTTTATGCAAACTATGTGTATTTCCAAATGTACTTCCCAGGATTTTGCCATTTATGAGAAAGGAAGGTAGAAGCACGTAACTCTGGCTGACAGTTTGAGAACCTGCAAGCAACCTTCTTTAAAACTCAAGTTTATAAAAGTTACAACAAAACTTGACAATTTATGACATATGTGATTGTTTACCATATATCCGCGTATGTATATCTTTAATTCATTGGAAAAATTATGAAATACCTGCATTTATATTTCAATTCGTTGGATAATTGTGAAGCACATAATCTTTTCCTGATGACTTTCTTCATTTTTTAACCAAATTGTTATTGCTATGAATTGTACGTAAACTTAATAGTTTACAAGTTCTATCTATATCTTTCTTTGCATGTGACGTTGTTTCACTCCACTGGGGACCAGTACAATCTCTCCCTCCCTGTCTGTCTGCAATTATACGAAAGGTTGTCTCACCTGTTTTAGTTCCATTTGTGCAGCACTTTTTAAGCTGTACCTGGCTTCGGCCCCCCCTCCCCCCGAAGGATATCCGTTTGAATGCCGCCATTAACATCAATGTTTAACTTGCCACTGGTAACAAGCAATCTTTAAAACCAAATTTGCATTGTATAACATGCAGTAATTAGAACCAAGTTTATATGGTATAACATGCAAACGTTAAAATCGAGCTTATACAGTATACAATGGAAACGTTAGAACTAAGTTTATATTGGAAAACCCACCAAAATCTCTAAAAGTGACATATCACATACTGTGACTGCACATTACAACCAACAATGCAACACTTTATACAACGGTAATTGATCAACTTCAACGGTTTTCACACATATTTTTTAACATACTTTTATTTCGTACAAAACAGTGTGTATTTACAAGACAAGGTGCATTGTGTATTTTCCTTCACATTTGCGAATACAACAAATGCATTCATATACACATATGATAATATTACATTTATGTGTTATCTACACATTACTTTATGATGTTAGTTAGTTAGTCGACAGGTCATCCTCATTGCACATCGAACCATTCAGTCCATAAGTACTTGGATCGCATCTTCGGTAAATGCCGCAGCGTGTAGCGGCTCACGACACGTTCTGTGTTGGTTTCCTGCATAGTGCTCTTTTCTTAAACGCATTACTTGATGATGATGATGATGATGATGATGATGATGATGATGATGATGATGATGATGATGATGATGATGATGATTGTCTTATCGTAAATCCAGTTCTATTGTGCCATAAAACTGTGTTGAGAAAATCTACGAATAAGCAGTACTCGTTTACTCAGAACACTGACAAGTTTCCTCTTATAACTTTGTGAAAGGGAATAAAAGCACATAGCTTGACAAACAGTTCCATACCTTTAATCGGCATCACACAATTATCAGGTACAATTCAAATGGCAATATAGAGTTCCCTTGACGCAGGGATAACATCTATTTGATACAACCACGAATCATCATCCTAACTAAATCTGCCTCATTAGCTTTTGCCGCTTGGCTTATTCCATTCCAGAGTTCTTCTAGATCCTCATCGTCCTGTTCCTTAAAGATTCGTCTAGTTTTTCGTTGCCCGGTTCTTCTATCCAAGACTTCTTATCCACAAATGCCTCCTCCTATTATTCATTCGAAGATCAATGTATCATTGCATCTGAACAGCTAATTTCTACACAAATTCGTCCCAGAAATCGAAAACAAGACCAGTTGTTTCTTTGGTTCCACAGCGTATCCTCGTTGTTAGGATTTTCGTCGATATTACGTATCTCGTCTCCCAGGCTTTTGCCGCACTATCCACTTTGGTGCATCCTTAGGAGAAATCCCCTTTATCCTGTCTCTGTATCCTATATTTTCGCAATCGCTATGTGGCATTATGCCCCCTCCCACCTTAAATGATTTCTAATCATTTATACATATATATACATACATCTTAAATCATCATGCACAATAGCATTGCTGACCTTATGAGTCGTATATAGTGAGTACGACCTTATGGCCCTTATTAGCTAACCCCCCAAAAAAAATAAAATTTGATGACGGGCATGCCCTCCAGTTCACACCCACGGTGAACGTCATGTGGCCGGCCTATGGGAGGGCCGGTCCAACTAATGATACCATTAGTCCCTAACTTGTCCAAATGAACAAGTGTACTCACTCTAGGTCAAAACCTGGAGTTGTGGACGAGGGTTAGTAATAGGTACCAAGCAGACCGTCTCAGTTGATGCTCAATTTTGTCGCTGATTCATGTATTGGGTGTTCCTTGTATTAAATATCCGTAGGTGAGGTGATAGACGCTATTACTGCTTTCAGTGCTAGCTTTCGAGATATTGTCTATTATCATCGAGTGGAATTCAATGTAGTGGCTCCTTTAGTGTGGATATCTTAGAACTAATTTATAAATATCAAATTCAAATTCAAATTATAACCGTTAATTAACGAACTAACTATTCTAATACCATAGCTAACTAATATAATAAAGTTGATCATTGTACTAATTACTTATCATACTAATTAATTATCATATATACAAGTTAGTTAGTTAGTTAGTCGACAGATCATCCTCATTGCACATCGAACCATTCAGTCCATAAGTGCTCGGATCCCCTCCTCAGCAAATCCCGCAACGTGTAGCGGCTAACGACGCCAGTTCTGTGTTTGTTTATAAATCTTCTTTGGCTTCCTGCGTAGTGTTTCATATATACAAATTTTCACATAATATAATCACACTGTTCATATACTAACTCTATGAAGTTACTGCTAGTATACTATGCACTCAGTGTCATTAACACAATTACACAAATACTTAGTTTGTAAATCCGAATTCCTTAGGAATATCGCAAGAAACCAAAAGTTCAGTCATCTCAATCTTTGACGATAGTGAAAGTTCCATTATTTCCGCATTCAACGTATGCATGCGAGAATTAGTAGTTTCAATGTGTCACCAGACAAGTCACTTCATCGTTTCCTGATGTCTCTGGTAAAAATGAAAATTCCACCCATGTATATATCTGACTACTCTACATAAAAATTAGTCCTATTTTACTTGTTGGTTGTTATGTACATTACTATTTAATCAGGTGCAATCTGTAATATATATTAAAAATTTTTCTAACATTCTATGAACACCACAGATAAAAATAAGAACAAAAGTGAATAACTGTGAAGCAGACCTATCTATTTATAATCGACTAAGAAGATCTTTCAGAATATAATTGACTAGAATCTCGCAGATAATAAATATAGTCTTGTGAATAATCGTAAATCTCAAAGATTCAAGACTTCTAAGAAAATAAATCAGAAATATAATATACCATTCTGATTCAACAAGAATAAATATTTAAATGAAATTATATTTATAGAAATTATTAATGTTCTCTAATATAGATATAATTAACAACAATTGTCCAAAGAATAGAGAACCGAACTATTTTCTAAGATGCATTGTAGACATATGAGATAGTGAGAACCATTCTGAAAAGCTTCGTCTCAGTGACAATAGGAACACCTTATTTTGTAAGACCTTAATATGTCTGTAGTGTGCTATGTGTTGATATGAATCTAACATTCACATTCATCCCATTTTATTTTCTTTATTTTTTTCTTTCATTCTTCCTTTTATTCTATTTATTTCTCTCTTTCTTTGTTTCGAATTGTTGGTGTCTTTTATCTGACACTGTGTTATTATTATTTGTGTCAGTGAAGTTTGTTACAGATTTATATACTGTAAGACTGAACTGTCTGACGTTGAGAACCATCAAGTATACTAGGTACAATAAGACCATTGAGACCTGTAACATCATAATAATGGTTTGTGTGTAACCGTTGACAATGTCCGCAATTATTCTCAAAGAGTGAAAGTATGCCTTACTTAGGAATACTATTTGGCTATTACTATCCATAGCCATTGGCACCTTTCCGTCTTGACAGACGATAGTTTGGTACATTGTGCTTCAAAAAGGCTTAATAACTACGATCCATGGCGGTGGTGAGTGTGGCTGGTAAGGCCAATTCTTGCTGCAAATGTTTGCCCACAGTAGGTGCATGTGAAAACATGGTCATTTTCACCATTTTGCACCATCTTACGTCTCTCACGCTCTGTGTGTGCTTTATCTGCAATCATTTTCTCCTTTGTCTTTATTCCATTTTTGATAGTTGCCCTCCATGCAACACGTTCAGCGGCGACGTGCTCCCAATGTGCATTATCAATGCCTGTATCAATCATATCCCGCTTACACACATCTTTGTATCGTAGTAGAGGCCGATCCTGAGATCTCCTACCCGTCTGTAATTCACCAAAAAAGATGTCCTTTGGTATTCTACCATCATCCATCCTCCTAACGTGTCCTATCCATCTAAGTCTACGAAGACTGAGCATGGAATACACCGTCACACAACCTGATCTTTCCAATACTTCAGTATTTGTGATTTTGTCTTGCCACTTAATACCAAGTATTCTTCGCAGACACCGCATATTAAAGCTGTTTAAACGTTTCTCTTGGCGTGAGTAAGTTGTCCAGGTTTCACTGCCATAAAGAAGAGTACTAAGGACACAGGCTTGGTAGACGAGGACTTTTGTTTTGGCAGTAAGCTTCCTGTTCTCCCAGACTCTTTTTGCTAACATGTTCATTGTTGTTGCTGCCTTGCCAATCCTGATGTTGGTTTCCTGATCGAGGGATAATTTGCTATTTACCTCTGATCCTAGATATGTAAAATGGTCTACTATCTCCAGTTCGGTGTCGTCAATAAAGATTGATGGTACACCATGTGCACCTTGTGACATAATCTGTGTCTTCTTTTTGTTAATTGTTAAACCAAATTCAGAACAAGCATTGGAGAATGCAGATAGTAGATGTTGTAATTCTTCCTCCGAGTGGGTCGTAATCGCAGCATAATCCGCAAAAAGCAACTCTCTGATTAGTACCCTGCTAATTTTGGTCTTGGCCTTCAATCTCTGAGCATTATAGAGGCCACCATCTGAGCGTGAGTGAATGTATATAACGTCATCCTGATCACGAAAGGCATATTTCAGTAGAAGTGAAAAGTATATCCCAAAGAGGGTGGGGGATAGTACACAACCTTGCTTAACTCCACTCTTGATTTCAAACTCTTCTGAAGTTGAGCCATCAAACTTCATTATACCCTTCATGCCTGTGAGGAACGATTCCACAATGGACAGAAGATTTGGTGGGCAGCCAATCTTCTTTAGTGCTTTGAACAGACCCTCACGACTGACCAAATCGAATGCCTTTGTGAGGTCGATGAAGGCAATAAACAGTGGCTGATTTTGTTCCCGGCATTTTTCTTGCATCTGTCGCAATGAGAATATCATATCAATGGTGGACCGGTTCTGACGGAAGCCGCACTGTGATTCGGGGTAGACTTGATCTCCCAGGACTTGAAGTCTGCGCAGGACAATTCTGGCAAATACTTTCCCAACAATACACAGAAGTGAGATACTCCTATAGTTGTTACAGTCGCTCCGATCTCCCTTGTTCTTGTACAGCGTTATGATGTTTGAATCTTTGAAATCCTGTTGGACTTGTCCTTCTCGCCAGCATAGCTCTATTAGCTGGTGGATCTGTAGAGCGAGTGTGTCTTGCCCACTCCTGATCACCTCTATTGGAATCCCATCCTTACCTGGAGCCTTGCCAGATGCAAGCTCGTTTATAGCACACTTAACTTCTGTTATAGTGGGAAGTGTGTCCAGATGGTCAAGAGTTGGCAGGGCCTCTATGGCGTTGAGGACATCATCCGCTAGCTTGGTCTCACATGAGTAAAGCTCTAAATAGTGCTCGACCCATCTATCCATCTGCTGTTTCTTATCAGTGATGATTTCTCCAGTCAAGGTTTTCAGCGGTGCACTTCTTTTGATCATTGGACCACAGGCTTTCTTTATCCCTTCATACATGCTTCTGATGTTTCCCTTATCACTTGCGATTTGAATGGACTCACATAACTTGATCCAATAGTCATTCGCACACTGCCTGGTACATCCTTCCTCGCTTGCTTCAGCTCACTCAGAGTGTTACGAGTTGGTCTTTCCTTGTTTCTTAAGAGAGCTATCTTCTTTTTATCAATCACGGGCTGCAGTATCTGGCTGTTTGCCTCAAACCAGTCCTGCCTCTTATGATCCACAGTGCCGTAAACCCCTACCGCTGTTTTATAAATAGTTTCCATAAGTTTACTCCATTTATCATTTACTATACAATTTTCTGATGTATCATTGAAAGCGTTTTCAAGTTGCTGTTGAAATTCAAAGCACTTTCCAGGATCGTGAGTGTTAGTAATATTAATCATGGGGCTAGACTTGTGTTTAGCTGTGTAGATTCACTTTGGTCTCAGTCTAACCCTTGCAACAACCAAAGAATGATCTGTATCACAGTCAGCACTGTGGTAACTTCGAGTTAATGATGTATGGTTCAGATGTTGTCTCCGTGTGATAATGAAGTCCAGCTGATGCCAATGGCTGGATCTTGGATGTTTCCATGTGACCTTATGCATCTCTTTTGTTTTAAAAAAGGAGTTTGTAATACATAGGTCATTTCTAGTGCAATGCTCCAGCAGCCTTTGCCCATTATCATTCATGCGACCGACGTTGTATTTTCCAAGGCACACTGGCCATGAACTCGAGTCCTTGCCCACACGAGCATTGAAATCACCGAGCATATAAATGTAGTCAGATTTTGGAACTGCCTTGATCGCAGAGTCTAGCTGCTCATAGAACTTATCCTTCACATCATCAGAGGAAGCGAGTGTCGGTGCATATGCAGTGAGAATGGTGGCAAATCCACGAGAGGTTGCCAAGCGCAGTGATAATCATCTTTCATTACCTCCAGCTGGGATATCAATCATTCCCAGTAGCGAATTCTTCACTGCAAAGCCCACACCATGTTGCCTTTTTTTTCTGCCTGCCCTCTTCCCTTCCAAAAAAAAGGTGTAATTGTTTTCCCTGAGTGACCCTTCCTCGGCGAGGAGAGTCTCCTGCAGGCCAGCAATATCAATGTTAAGACGATTTAGTTCAGCATCAATCACAGCCGTTTTTCTCACATCGTCAATATTTGTCAAGTCAGTGGAAAATCCTGGACACATGGTTCTCATGTTCCAGGTTGCAAGCCGTAGCTTGAGGTTTCTATTCCTTTTATTAGTACTGGTGCATTGGTTTTACAGCCTGCGACTCAGATTTTGTCCTAGGCCCAAGCACCCATTAAAGCAGGCAGGCTGTGGCGGATCAGCACCCAATTGGCTGGGGGTTGCCCAGCTTGAGGCGGGCGGTAGCTGATCAGTGACACCTGTACGTGTCTCCCACCGTCAGAGGCAACGCGTGGCGCCCCATGTCTAGGACAACTGACAAGGACTTATAACCCGTAACAGTTGCCTCTCGCTTTGATTCCGAGACCGGTTAAGACCAGGGATGGAGTTATTGCCTCTCCATAGCACAAAGTATGGGCTAAAATAAAGAAACCATGTGTTGCCCATGCAGCACGATCCCTCTCTCGGCCTGCCTAGTTCACTCCAGAAGAAAGTTAACACCTATTTCTTTTTTTTTCTTTTTTATTCTAATTGGCAAATATGTCAGGATGTGCATTATCCATAGCCATTGCACCATAAACTGTATATATAGTCTGTAATGAGTGCCTTTAGCTTTTGTTCTCTTTTTGTGTGCTACGCCGTTCTTGTTAACAGTCGGCGTAACTTGTAACAATTGTGTATTTTCTTCTTCTTGTGATACGTGGACTTGGGTTCTTGTGAGTGCCACATCAGGTTTGTGTTCTATAGTTTGAACGTTATCTTTGACATTAGGAATGTTACCAATTATCAACCCAGCACATGGGTTTGGTAGCACTGCTGCACATACTCTACCTGCATAATATGGGTATTTTATGCTGACCCATGCGGTCTTGTACGTTTCTATTGTACCCCCAAATGTTCTGCAACAAATGTTATCATGCGTAAAATCATTTTTGTTCACCAGTTTGTGACTAACTCCTGTAATATCAGATCCTGTGTCTCTAAAACAGGTTGTTTGTGAATAATTAACCCACGCTTCGTGGAATATAAGAGTACTTTTATGACCACATGCTGCATTAGCCTCATGTATATGTATCTTGTGACCAGATGTGAGATGATCATCATCCTGACCTTCCTTACCTGTTCTGTTGTTGTATGATTTTATAATAGCTGTGTGTGTGTCCTCTAGATCATCGGAATCGCTACTACTATAAAACACATATGCAGTACTTGCCTCCTTCCAAGTATTTTTCATGGGACATGACTTACTGGTATGGCCATACGCTCTACAAGAAAAACAGTTAATACTCCTCTTGTAGAAATCATATTTACTTCTTTTCTTGGATGTGATGTCACTCAAGTAAGCTGGATATCTTGGATGTTGATCACACAACTCAAGCGATCCATGAGAAAGTTTGCAGTACTGACACTGTGTGAAGTGACCTTTTGTAAGTCTCTTTCCCTCTTTATTGGAATATTGATATGGACCACTTCTATTCCTATTAGTAAATTTTTTTAACTTACCATTGCCTTTCTGAAATCTGGCCCTCGCTCCTATATGTGCATTAAAAAATGATTCCCCTTTTGATTCCATCTCATTAAGTGATTTACACTTATTTTCAACAAGAAAAACATACATAGATTCCGGTACTGCCAACGGAAGTCTGCCTCTTATTATTAGATCTCGAATTTTATCGAAATCAGACCCAATATCAGCTGCCTTCAGCCATTTGTCAAAGCATGATGATGTTTCAGAAACAAAGCCAAGGAAAGTTTGGTTAGACTTGGGAGTAAGTGTTTGAAATTTTGTACGCAAACCCCATTCGTCCAAACTAAAATGTGCAAGAACACAATCTCGCATATATTTGTAGTTTGTACGTAAATTCTCAGGTATTAATTCGATTACCTTTAAAGGTTCGAGTGCGAGGTGTCGATGAAATAGAATCGGTATGTCTTGTTCAGGAATCTTATAAAATTTAACTAACACCTCGAAATTAGTAATCCATGAACTTAACAAATCACCTTGTTGGAAATTACGAAGTAGATCTTGGTACTTCTTCACAGAATCATTCTGTTTTGCTTGTATTTTTTCTCGTTCAATCTCAGCTTCACGGTCCATTTTCATTGCCTTGACTTTTAAATTCCCTTCAACCTCCTTGTCCTTCCAGAGTGTTTCTGTTGCAAGTTTTTCTTTTTCAAATGCCAGTTGTTTTTCCTTAATTTCTGCCTCTGCGGCTATTTGCTTTTCCTTCATTTCTGTTTCTGCGGCTATTTGCTTTTGTTTAATTTCTGTTTCTACTGCTATTTGTTTGTTTTTTTTCATTTCTGTTTCTGCTGCTAATTGTTTTTCCTTCATCTCTTTATCAGCTGCTATCCTCTCACGTTCCAAAGCTAATTCCTTTTCTTTATCCGCCATATTCTCACGTTCCAAAGCCAACTCATTTTGCTTAATTGCCATTTCCTTTTCCTTCAATTCCCTCTCAAGTGCCAATCTCTCTTGTCTTTCTTCATGTTCGCGTGCCGCTTGAAGTTCTTTCGCTTCTTTCTCTGCTGCTAACTTCTCAGCTCTTTCCTCGCGTTGCTGTGCCTGAAAATCTTTCAATTCTTGCTTCGCACAATTCCTCAGGTCTGCACCCGTCAAACCCGAACTTTCACCGATGTCCATAAAATCTTGAAGTGTCGACATGTTGTCCTACTTTAGTTATCACTATTCTAGCTGAAAAAATTGTAGAGAAGTGCACAAAAAACAAACAAACAAACAAACAAACAAACAAACAAAGGACTCGACGATATGCAAGTATGTTCAAATCTGAGTAGACAACATAAGAAATGTTGAAGAAAAATGTCAACTGCAACTCAACAACAATATAAAATTGAACAATTAAGAAATTCAGCAACTTATTGCGATAAAATTATCCTAACTGTTATTCTATGTAAATAACATAAAATAGTATTAAAAATATATTTAGTATAAAGAATATATAACACTAGACAGTTAACACCGATAGGTAACGAGTGGCGTGTGCCGTAAACAAATATTTATATTTATAAAAGACAATGACACTGCTTAACGATTTCTTCAGTCACAACTGCAAATAACCCTAACTTACTACTGCACAATTACAACAAACAACGATTAAGTACTGCCACCAGTGAGATCGGTACAAATCACTTTGTATCGACCTGACGACTGTAAGTACTGACCGCCTTCTTAAGTACGCAAGTGACCTTGACTATGCTTATGAAGGGCCCTGCAACCACCCGCTTATTAATTTATTGCGAACTTAGTTATCACTAACTAGTTAATATGACTGCATCTGATTAAAAAGGATGAACGCAACAATCAACAAATAGGAAAAATGCACTGGCCTTATAAGTGTTGTTGGCGTGTTCTAGCGTTGGATTAGACGATTAAACAGGTGGTGTCCGTTTCTTCGATACTACGATGACTGTAGTATTGTAGACTGGATCAGTGATTGAGTGTTGTTCCTGTCTGTGTTGTAACGTTAACGTAATTATTTTATAATTGACACCCTAGGCCTAGCACCTGTCATCAATTTCTGTAGTAGACTTGATTGATGGCGGTGTATAATAATTGTAGACCTTTGTGTTGCTCGCTGTTGTGAGATGTATCTCGTCTACGTCCGGTAGCGTATGATGTGACAATCTAGAGTGTGTTGTCGTTTGGTATCCCTTGGCAGTAACTATCTTCTTTCTCGAATACGTTGAAGTTCAGCGTCGTACTACTGTATATCGACGCTGCCAGACAAAGCTCCTGGTAACAGATAACTCTTCACGTACTAGCTCCTCCGACAACTATCATTGAGCATCGTACTCCGCTGATACTGCTTACAAATGTCTGACCACTGTGCCTTGACAATGACAGAGCAGTGGAAATGTTCATGTGGACGACAAAGACTCCTACTTTAGTGGCCAACGAAATACGTCGACTTTGGTGTCCACTGGTTCCTATGATTCGTGTCAGGACGTCTCATTGTTTCTTGTACATTTTGTCGTAAATATTTGTGTCGGACATTCCACACTGAGCAGCTATCGATTCTCTAAAATGTTCAGCACCATCTCAATGGGTTTTAAGAAAGTATGTTCGAACTGATGCATGTATACATGTGCAGTTATATTCTTGATGCGTATAATGTCGCTAAAGTATTGTGGTTGGTGGCTATCTAGTTGTTATATTAATTCTCATGTCGATGTGTCAGATAGCACCAGAATACGGGATATTCTAATATTCCTCTTACCTTCTATAGGCAAAACACATATCTATAAATCATCTGAAGATTACATGATGTTTTCCACAAAATTCTTACTGGAACATTATCGTTTCTCCAACGTATTGCACCGTGTGTTTCACTCGATTCTGGCGTGCAATTTATTTTCAAAATGTGTAGCTTCCATTCTCTGCACACTTGTGGCAGGGTTCTTTTTGCTGCGCAAACTGATACTTCTTAATGATTCGAATTTAGTTGCGTGAACATTGTTGATAATAAATCATTTGGCCCGAGAAGAAACCCCATGTTGTCTTATCGTAAATCCAGTTCTATTGTGCCATAAAACTGTGTTGAGAAAATCTACGAATAAGCAGTACTCGTTTACTCAGAACACTGGCAAGTTTCCTCTTATACCTTTGGGAAAGGGAATAAAAGCACATAGCCTGACAAACAGTTCCATACCTTTAATCGGCATCAGACAATTATCAGGTACAATTCAAATGGCAATATAGAGTTCCCTTGACGCAGGGATAACATCTATTTGATACAACCACGAATCATCATCCTAACTAAATCTGCCTCATTAACTTTTGTCGCTTGGCTTATTCCATTCCAGAGTTCTTCTAGATCCTCATCGTCCTGTTCCTTAGAGATTCGTCTAGTTTTTCGTTGTCCGGTTCTTCTATCCAAGACTTCTTATCCACAAATGCCTCCTCCTATTATTCATTCGAAGATCAATGTATCATTGCATCTGAACAGCTAATTTCTACACAAATTCGTCCCAGAAATCGAAAACACGACCGGTTGTTTCTCTGGTTCCACAGCGTATCTTCATTGTTAGGATTTTCGTCGATATTACGTATCTCGTCTCCCAGGCTTTTGCCGCACTATCCACTTTGGTGCATCCTTAGGAGAAATCCCCTTTATCCTGTCTCTGTATCCTATATTTTCGCAATCTCTATGTGGCGATGATGATGATGGTGGTGGTGGTGGTGGTGGTGGTGGTGGTGATGGTGATGGTGATGATGATGATGATGATGATGATGATGATGATGATGATGATGATGATGATGGTGGTGGTGGTGGTGGTGGTGGTGGTGGTGGTGGTGACGACGACGACGACGACGACGACGACGAGGACGACGACGACGACGAGGACGACGATGATGATGATGATGATGATGATGATGATGATGATGATGATGATGATGATGATGGATGATGATGATGGATGATGGATGATGATGATGATGATGATGATGATGATGATGATGATGATGATGATGATGATGATGATGATGATGATGATGATGATGATGATGATGATGATGAAGTAATTTTCAACTGTTATGCATTCCAAAACCTTTCAATAGAAATTCTTTCAAACTCCAAGTATTCTCATGCATAAATAAATAAATGTTTGCATATCCTTTACAAGACATCGCTGTCAACATCAGCATCTTTCAGCTGATTGTTGATTTCTTTGGCAAGATTACGCTCAGTAGTTTGCCATTGCTTTCTGAGCGGTCGGCTCACATACTCCGTAAGTTACCGACGCGATTCGAACAACTGTTGATTCTCACCGTCGTCGCGTTAGTTACAAGATGTCAGAAGTCGGGGTGCACCACCGGCTAGATGAAAGTATTTTTCACTGGCGAGCAACCCCAAATAGTCAGAAACTGACTAGGGACAAAAACTATATGGCTGAACTATAGATTAAGCCCTGAATATCCAACGTACAGCTCCAAGTGGCTCGTTACAAAATGAAATGAACTGTGCTGAATATTCGCCAAGGAATGGGAAAGAGAAGGTTAGCTAAGATAGATGTTTAAGTCTAAGTATATGAGTATAGACGACTATCTCAGTACAGGTTTTTCTCCCTGACTGCTCCCTTCCTTGGTGTCTAAGTGAACCCCCACCAATGTACACAACAACACGTATGCATAATTGGAAAAAATATAATGACAGAACTATGAGTTACAATACTACAACATTTATTTACTAATCATAGACATCTGATGGTTTTCAATATGGGGATGATGAAATCATATAACATATTGTGATGAGAAACATTACGTAACTTTACTTGTTACTTGATCTATCTGGAACTGTGGTCCAGATCCCCACTCTCCAGTAGACACACACACACACAAAAGAACAGCTTGTCGGTATTCTGACTCCTGCCAGTCCTAGCTCTACCTAGTCTTCACTCGTTCTTGAGATCTGTAACATAGGTGCTCCTTGTGAGAGCTGGTAAGAAAGTCAAGAATGTGTTATATCTTGTTCTACATCAGCGCAATCTTAAGTATAACATATCATAACACAAACATATACAATGACCAGTCTGGCCAAGTGTATCTTCCAGCTCTACTGCGTTCACCATCCTCCTTCTCCCTACTGTCTTTAGTCTGGGACGGGCTTTTCAATTGTCTCACACGCCTGTAATGATTACATTTCTGCCGCCCCATGTCCATGTCGCTAATACAGAAATTCTGTGTCATACAGCCGCTCCGTCCAAAGTTGGTTTAGCAGCTCACAGGGTCGGTAATGGTATAATAATGACTGATCATCCGGGCTTACAAGCCGTGACCAGTAGCTGTGCCAGGTTCCCATGCATTACCATGAACGCATGCCCACAATACACTGAGAAAGTTTAGCATCATATACCCTATACCAATTGTGGGTAATGTCTGTACCATTACACCTCTGCTTCCAACAAAATCGTTGGCCAATAAGCCCATGCGCAGACAATAGCATAACACTTTATATTGGTAGGTTTGCATATGACAAATCAATATATCAAACATCCAATACACATAAACATATTGATTAAACTAGACATATTATGATACTTTAACATCATAGCATAATGCACTAGTTAGTTTGTATGTATACGAAATGAGACGTATATACACAAAAAGAATATGTACGAAGCATATTCCTAGCATCGTATATTCATATGAAATTACACATACATACATCCAACATATACGTAAACATTATATTACTTCAAGATAGACATATAATGATACTCAACATAATAGCATCAGGCATTATTAATGAGTACTAATATTGTATAGCTACAAAATGAGATATACAACAAGTCTAATTGAAGTGACCACACAGACCAGCCATATTTGCTGATCTGCCCGGTTTAATCACCACTTAGTTACTGTTGTTCTCATCTCATCTCATCTCATCATGTTCCTCTTGTACCTTGCGGTGTCGAGGTGAAGTATAAACTTCGTGAGAGTGCCCGGTTATGGGCTTCGTATATCGACATTCCCATGGATTCTGTTATTCCCTCCGTCCAGCGTTTACGTGGTCGGCCTCTTCCTCTGTTTCCATCTGGTCTGTACGTCATTGCCTGTTGTGGCATGCTGTTGACTGGTAGCCTACTTGCATGGCCAAACCATTTGACTTGCTGCTTTCTAATAAAATCTAGAGCAGCTTTAACCCCCACTTTAGTCCTGATTTCTTCATTTCTGATCTTATCTCTTCTTGATACGTTGAGTATTCTTCTCAGGAACCTCATTTCTGTTGTTGTGATTTTTCTTTTCTCTTTTTCTGTCATTGTCCAGGTTTGGCATTGGTAGCACAGAGTTGGTAGGAAGATTGTGTTGTAAAGTGCTTTCTTAGTAGTTATTGATACATGTTTGTTCTTTAGTATTGGTGCCATTTGTCCAATGAGTTGATTTGCCTTATTGCACCTATTTTCGATCTCGTCTTCTGATCTGCCATTTGATGATATTATACTTCCTAGGTACTTGAAGCTCTTTACTTGTTTCAAGGGATGTTCGTTTAGGTGAATTGTTGCTGTTTGTTCTTCTTTAGTTATAGTCATTACCTCTGTTTTGCTTGTGCTAATTTTCATGTTATGTTCCCTACACATTTCGTTTAGACTATTCATGTGGTCTTGTAATTCAGCTTCTGATTTTGCTATTAGTGCTTGGTCGTCCGCAAACAGGAGTTCTCTAATGGTTAGATTTGCAGATGGTTCTTCTTCTGTGTTCTCGTCATGCGGTATTCTTGCTGTCTCTGCTTGGCTGGTTTCTTTACATATGTTGTCTATATATGTTATGAACAAGAGAGGGGACAGGACACAACCTTGTCGTACTCCAGATCTTATGGTGAAGGGTTCTGAGTGTCCTCCAGTTGCTCTCACTATGCATTCACTGTTGTCGTATAAACTTCTACATAGGTTTGTTAGATGTGTACTCACTCCATATTGTTTAAGGATTTCCCACAGCTTGTTTCTATCTACCCTATCAAATGCCTTTTCTTGGTCAACAAAGGCTAAGTAGAGTGTTTCATTGAATTCAATTGATTTTTCTATAAGTTGTACTGTTGTTGTAAGAATTAAATAAATAGTCAGTTGACTATATTCTGTACAACAAATGCACACACCAAAAAGAGACTAGTCTAGTTTACAAAGAAATGACAAGCATCTACCAAGACACCTAAAAGTATACTTAGACAATGATATGCCTTTCACAAGTTTCTACTTCTCAGAAGAGTAATACATGAAGCACAATGATATTGAACACAGAACTTAGAAAGAACACTCAAGTAACCTACACCAAAGATAGTTCTTGAAATAAACTAGATCAGATATAGACTGAAAATCGGTACATCCATCTAAGAGACTAAGAGACTTACTAAGGGACTAGTTACTAAGAAATAATTCTCCTAGTGAAATCTAGCAACATAAGATTCATACATATGACTACAAACGAGCTGGTTGTCTCACCTGTTCTGAAGTCAAACATTTTCTAACATAAAACAGGCTAGGGACCCTTATTTAAGCTGAGTCCATCAGACAGTATTATCTCCTTGGCATTCGCGTCATAAATTCTTCTTATCTCCCCCTGTCGGTAATTGCAATTATCACTGCAACCTGGCCATCACACCTGTGGGTCTGACAATTATTAGCCCCCTGAGTCTTATCAGTGATTTCACACCTTGCACCTCTAGTCTCTACCAGGTGGAGGTCAGCCATCGCGGTTGGGCGGTTTCCTAGCTCTGCTTATCAGGTGTTGACTTGGCTTGTTTACTGCCTTAGGGCTATTATCTCCACCTTTCTACAGGTAATTGCCTTTATTCACCCAATGGCCCAGTTCATTGTTGATTCAGCCAGGGTCTACCTGGGCAAGAAGGTGCCAATGTGTCTGTGTGGTGTCATAGCCCGTCTGGGTCAGCAGTTTTCTAAGGTGCAGACTAATTTAAATTATCTAGTTGTGTCCGTCTCAAGTAGCCCATTTTACTTGCCATCTGCAAGCTTACGTCATGGCTAGAGGCTTTTTGTGAATAATCTTAGCTCACGACTAGATAACCGTGGAGTAGCGTGATTAATTCATTCTTTCTCAATTTGGCCTCTCAAATTTGGAGACCGAGAAAAATATTCTGGGATGTTAAGGCGGCATTTCACGACAGAGCTTCCCCCTTAAAAAAAAGTTTCTGCCAGAATTCTTTTGTCAACGCACGCCGTACATCCCTGAATAATGCCTAAGCACTCTCCGTTGTGTATCTGCCTAAAGATTTCCAATTGTCCTTGTGGCAGTGGGTTGTCCTGCATCTGCATAAAGACGTCCCATTTCCATACTCCAAGGATACTCTGGATAGGTCCTTGTACCTGGTTTTCGGCCAGGATTCCATGCAATAGCTTGGTAAAATCCGGTACTTGTCAGGAGGTTGTATTTTTACCCCTCTGGGAAAGATCACAATCAACGGGATTCTTCGACGCCTCTGGGCAACGGTCTTAGTCCACTCCCTCACGTGATTTAATCCTTTCAGCCGAGGATGTACTCGTAGTGAAGTCTTGCATAATCTGGCCACAGCAAAGCTTGTCTCCGTGATTTTCCTCCATCCGTTATAGATCTTTAACTGATCCATCAATATCTTCCTTTTGAAAGGAATAATGTTACACATCATGGTCCCATGATATAAATTCAACTGGCACTTTCCTCCTTCAAAGTTGGGCGTAACAATCGTCCCTCCTCGGTGTCACGGTTTCTTCCCCTGATAATCAGTTAACGGGCTGAGTTTCTCTGCATTAGAGTTTCTTGTACAAACCGTGCTAGAAATTTGAAATTTAGTGTGCCAAGTTGTCCAGCCTTGAGAAATAACATAGTTATTCAAAGGCGATAAAGTGGAGTTACTTTTGAATAAAGTATCCACAAATAGCTGATCTACTCCTATCAAATCGACCTGACTGAAGGGTAGATTGAGTCCTAAGAGTGTTGATTCCAAACCACTCTTGACTTCTGTTACTTCAGGTACCTGTTGCTGGAATTCCCTGATAACTTCAGCTAATGAGATGATAGGCGTTTCTTCCTCCATCTTGTGCAAAGAATTTTCTTCTTTAGCAACTACAGACAAGGTTGTCTGCACAATATCAGAGTCCATATTCTGGCTCATGACAATTCCCTGTGTTTCCTAAGTCTCTGAACTGGTATACTGTGAGATAACAACTGGAAATGTTTCCTGGTCTGGATGTTCCTCTCTGGTCGTGCTTTCATGGGCTAAGTCCAGTTGAGGTAAATCCTGTGGTGGGCTGGTGTCTAAACAATCCATCACATTACGTAAATCATTTGAACTGATGTCTAGTGTCTTTTCCTGAGCTGCAGCCTCAAAGATCACAAGGGGTTCTGGATCGTCCTTCATCCCTCTGCCAGTCAAATTTAATCCCACTTCTTGCTTTCCTAAGCTGAAGGGAATACAAGAGTCGGTTACCTCTCGATCTCCGACCTCCTTAAAAGATGTCCTCAGGTCATCTTCCTCTTGAGTTTCACCTCTCGTTGAAGTAAAATGAGATTCCTGGGAGTCTTGAACTGGCGGACCAGTTAAACCACATATCTTGTGGTACGAACAGTTGTCCTCTGGGTAACTGTTAGTAGGCAAATTATCTGAACTGATAACTGATGCTTCTTCCTGCGTTGCAGTATTGAAATTCACCTGGGATTCCGTTTCTTTCTTCCTCCCTATTTCAGTCAGATGTAATTCCACTTCGTGATTCTGTGAACAGAAGGGAATGTGAGAATCGACTAGGTCTCTGCCTGCGACCTCATTAAAGGTTGTCTTCAGTTCCTCTTTCTCTCGAGATACATTTCTCGTAGCAGTCAAGTGGTTTTCCTGAAGGTCCTCTACTGTTAAACCACCATTGCCGTGGTACAAACAGTTATCCCGTTTGTGACTGCTTGAAGTGCCCTTGGCCCGTTTTTTCTTCCCTCTTTTCCGTTTAGGACTGGGTCGAATGAGAACTTGTAGTTCCCGGTCCACTAACTCTGATTCCGCGGGGGTTGGCAAAGATGTCCCTTCCTTCCTGGTTGGGTGAGCATCCATATCTCCTACCTTATGTTCCGCTAGAAAGGTTAGCTTCTCTGCATTGACTACTTCCATATGCTTTTTATTAATCTCTGCTTCTTCAGTTTTGCTACGCTCTTTTGCTTCAAATAACTCATTAATTGTTTTAGTCATCTGTTCCTCCGCCATGTCCCACTCTTTCATCTCGTCTCTGATGTATATTTCTAATTGTTCTCCTGTTAAGCCCTCTATTATGCCTAACCTTCTCGTGGAATCTAAGTAATCTGTTCGCGCCTTCAGATAATCTAGATCCTGGGAAGGTGAGTCCATATTTGCTAATGGCTATATTCAGGTAAGCTTTTATGTATCTATCAAATTCAGAGCTAAGCTAGAAAGACAAGAGTGAACCAATGACAGCAGAATCAAAACCAATGTGTAGAGTTAAACCTCAGCAGTGAAAGACAACTGAAAGTAATATTCAAGTAGTTTCTGGCGACCACGGTGAAGTAAGTGTGAGAGATATACTACACAGTAATCAATACTAATATTTACCTAAATAAATATTAAAATGCACTGCATACATGTCATAATGAAAATGGCATAAGTAAGCATAAAATGGCAAATCAATCAAGCAGTTAAATCATCAAACACATCAATGTAATTATGATTAAAGTGATCAGTTATCATTAAATGATGAATGATACACTAAATGATAGGAATTAAAATACTTATCCATAAATGATAGATGAGGTAGTTTTCTCATAGGTTCTTATCTGTTATACACTTTTGAAAAGTTATATCTATACTCTGTAACTTCCTCAACTAAAATTAGCTACCTCTGATGATAGTCTATTTTGATGACTGAAGATTACAAGAGTTAACTTTTAAAATCGTATGTCTAGGGTCTAGTACCGGAGTCTATTGAAAGCGAGAAGTCCTAATTCAAATTCCAGACGAGAAGCCCAATCTGTCAGAAGTCGGGGTGCACCACCGGCTAGATGAAAGTATTTTTCACTGGCGAGCAACCCCAAATAGTCAGAAACTGACTAGGGACAAAAACTATATGGCTGAACTATAGATTAAGCCCTGAATATCCAACGTACAGCTCCAAGTGGCTCGTTACAAAATGAAATGAACTGTGCTGAATATCCGCCAAGGAATGGGAAAGAGAAGGTTAGCTAAGATAGATGTTTAAGTCTAAGTATATGAGTATAGACGACTATCTCAGTACAGGTTTTTCTCCCTGACTGCTCCCTTCCTTGGTGTCTAAGTGAACCCCCACCAATGTACACAACAACACGTATGCACAATTGGAAAAAATATAATGACAGAACTATGAGTTACAATACTACAACATGTATTTACTAATCATAGGCATCTGGTGGTTTTCAATATCATCACACATCATTGGCACCTTGCCGTCTTGACAGACGATAGTTTGTGCTTTAAAAAGGCATAATAACTTTTAACTATGGCGGTAGCGAGTGTGACTGATAAGGCCAATTTGCGCTGTAAATGTCCGTTCACAGTGGGTGCATGTGAACACGTGGTCATTTCCACCATCATGCACCATCTTACGTCTCAAACGCTTGGTGTGTGACTTTTCTGCAATAATTTTCTCCTTTGACTTTATTCCATTTCTGATATTTGCCCTCCATGCAACACGTTCAGCGGCGACTTGCTCCCAATGTGCATTATCAATGCCTGTATCAATCATGTCCCGCTTACACACATCTTTGTATCGTAGTAGAGGCCGACCCTGAGATCTCTTACCCATCTGTAATTCACCAAAAAAGATATCCTTTGGTATTCTACCATCATCCATCCTCCTAAGATGTCCTATCCATCTAAGTCTACGAAGACTGAGCATGGAATAAACTGTCACACAACCTGATCTTTCCAATACTTCAGTATTTGTGATTTTGTCTTGCCACTTAATACCAAGAATTCTTCGCAGACACCGCATATGGAAGCTGTTTAAATTGTTCTCTTGGTGTGAGTAAGTTGTCCAGGTTTCACTGCCATAGAGAAGAGTACTAAGGACACAGGCTTGATAGACAAGGACTTTTGTTTTGGCAGTAAGCTTCCTGTTCTCCCAAACTCTTTTTCTTAACCTGTTCATTGTTGTTGCTGCCTTACCAATCCGGATGTTGATTTCCTGATCTAGGGATAATTTGCTATTTACCACTGATCCTAGATATGTAAAATGGTCTACTATCTCTAGTTCGGCGTCGTCAATAAAGATTGATGGTACCTCATGTGCACCTTGTGACATAATCTGTGTCTTCTTTTTGCTAATTGTTAAACCAAATTCAGAACAAGCATTGGAGAATGCAGATAGTAGACATTGCAATTCTTCCTCAGAGTGGGTCGTAACTGCAGCATCATCTGCAAAAAGCAACTCTCTGATCAGTACCCTCCTAATTTTGGTCTTAGCCTTCAATCTCTGAGCATTGTAGAGGCCGCCATCTGAGCGTGAGTGAATGTATATACCACCATCCTGATCACGAAATGCATATTTCAGTAGAAGTGGTTTTCAATATGGGGATGATGAAATCATATAACATATTGTGATGAGAAACATTACGTAACTTTACTTGTTACTTGATCTATCTGGAACTGTGGTCCAGATCCCCACTCTCCAGTAGACACACACACAAAAGAACAGCTTGCCGGTATTCTGACTCCTGCCAGTCCTAGCTCTACCTAGTCTTCACTCGTTCTTGAGATCTGTAACATAGGTGCTACTTGTGAGAGCTGGTAAGAAAGTCAAGAATGTGTTATATCTTGTTCTACATCAGCGCAATCTTAAGTATAACATATCATAACACAAACATATACAATGACCAGTCTGGCCAAGTGTATCTTCCAGCTCTACTGCGTTCACCATCCTCCTTCTCCCTACTGTCTTTAGTCTGGGACGGGCTTTTCAATTGTCTCACACGCCTGTAATGATTACATTTCTGCCGCCCCATGTCCATGTCGCTAATACAGAAATTCTGTATCGTACAGCCGCTCCGTCCAAAGTTGGTTTAGCAGCTCACAGGGTCGGTAATGGTATAATAATGACTGTGCCCATGCGCAGACAATAGCATAACACTTCATATTGGTAGGTTTGCATATGACAAATCAATATATCAAACATCCAATACACATAAACATATTGATTAAACTAGACATATTATGATACTTTAACATCATAGCATAATGCACTAGTTAGTTTGTATGTATACGAAATGAGACGTATATACACAAAAAGAATATGTACGAAGCATATTCCTAGCATCGTATATTCATATGAAATTACACATACATACATCCAACATATCTGTAAACATTATATTACTTCAAGATAGACATATAATGATACTCAACATAATAGCATCAGGCATTATTAATGAGTACTAATATTGTATAGCTACAAAATGAGATATACAAGTCTAATTGAAGTGACCACACAGACCAGCCATATTTGCTGATCTGCCCGGTTTAATCACCACTTAGTTACTGTTGTTGTAAGAATTAAATAAATAGTCAGTTGACTATATTCTGTACAACAAATGCACACACCAAAAAGAGACTAGTCTAGTTTACAAAGAAATGACAAGCATCTACCAAGACACCTAAAAGTATACTTAGACAATGATATGCCTTTCACAAGTTTCTACTTCTCAGAAGAGTAATACATGAAGCACAATGATATTGAACACAGAACTTAGAAAGAACACTCAAGTAACCTACGCCAAAGATAGTTCTTGAAATAACCTAGATCAGATATAGACTGAAAATCGGTACATCCATCTAAGAGACTAAGAGACTTA
Source organism: Cepaea hortensis (assembly GCA_963921405.1). NCBI lineage: Eukaryota > Metazoa > Mollusca > Gastropoda > Stylommatophora > Helicidae > Cepaea > Cepaea hortensis. Next base: position 152,662,711 of record OY992876.1, read on the forward strand.
CTAAGGGACTAGTTACTAAGAAATAATTCTCCTAGTGAAATCTAGCAACATAAGAATCATACGTATGACTACAAACGAGCTGGTTGTCTCACCTGTTCTGAAGTCAAACATTTTCTAACATAAAACAGGCTAGGGACCCTTATTTAAGCTGAGTCCAGCAGACAGTATTATCTCCTTGGCATTGGCGTCATAAATTCTTCTTATCTCCCCCTGACGGTAATTGCAATTATCACTGCAACCTGGCCATCACACCTGTGGGTCTGACAATTATTAGCCCCCTGAGTCTTATCAGTGATTTCACACCTTGCACCTCTAGTCTCTACCAGATGGAGGTCAGCCATCTCGGTTGGGCGGTTTCCTAGCTCTGCTTATCAGGTGTTGACTTGGCTTGTTTACTGCCTTAGGGCTATTATCTCCACCTTTCTACAGGTAATTGCCTTTATTCACCCAATGGCCCAGTTCATTGTTGATTCAGCCAGGGTCTACCTGGGCAAGAAGGTGCCAATGTGTCTGTGTGGTGTCATAGCCCGTCTGGGTCAGCAGTTTTCTAAGGTGTAGACTAATTTAAATTATCTAGTTGTGTCCGTCTCAAGTAGCCCATTTTACTTGCCATCTGCAAGCTTACGTCATGGCTAGAGGCTTTTTGTGAATAATCTTACCTCACGACTAGATAGCCGTGGAGTAGCGTGATTAATTCATTCTTTCTCAATTTGGCCTCTCAAATTTGGAGACCGAGAAAAATATTCTGGGATGTTAAGGCGGCATTTCACGACACGAGAGTATACGAGATTACGGAGAAAAGTTGCTAACCTCTATGCCAGGAAGCCGGCTTCTCATGCATACTTAGTTTTATTTACACAAGTTTAAAAGCATCACTGAATGTATCATACATGCAACATCCCAACAAGCGTACCATTTTACTATGTAAATTAAAATTAGGCATGTGTGTCATTTGCGGCTCGCGCACGCGCTCGATGTAGAGAGAGAGGGGGGTACTGAGAAAGAATGAGAGACGGAGAATGAGAGACAGAAAAGAGAGGAAGAAAGCCTCAATAGTTGTACGATATTCTCCTAATATCACTACTATACGAGTAGGGAAAATGTTATACGCCTAAAAGGCAGTACCAATTACTAAGATAGAATGGCCATCATCCACCAGAAAAGTAACGGTCTACTAACAGGTTGACATTGACAAGTTATAATACTCGAGGATCCTTTATTTTACTTTACTTTACCTTAATTACCATTTACCCAGTAACCATTAAAGCGTGTAAAAGTACAGTATAGGGGCCCATTACTTTTGTATTTATTTCACCACGTACCAATAGACCTCAAAACATAGAATAGTAATTGTTCATTGTCTCTGTTTAGGTAATTACTTGTTCATTGTCTCTGTTTAGGTAATTACTTGTTCACTGTCTCTGTTTAGGCAATTACTTGTTAATTTCTCTGTTTAGGTAATTACTTGTTCATTGTGTCTGCTTAGGCAATTACTTGTTCATTGTGTCTGCGTAGATAATTACTTGTTAATTTTCTCTGTTTAGGTAATTACTTGTTCATTGTCCATGTTTAGGTATTTACTTGTTAATCGTCCCTGTTTAGATAATTACTTGTTCATTATCCCTATTTTGGTAATTATTTGTTCAGTGTTCCTGTTTAGGTAATCACTTGTTTATTGTCCCTCTTTAGGTAATTACTTGTTCACTGTCCCTGTTTTGGTAATTTCTCGTTCATCTTCTTTTTGTAGGTAATTATTCGTTCATTGTCTCTGTTTAAGTAATAACTTCTTCATTTTCCCTGTTTAGGTAATTACTTGTTCATGGTCTCTGATTAGATAATTACTTGTTCATTGTCCCTGTTTAGATAATCTTGTTGGATATTCGATATAAAACTGCGACAGACTTAAATTTGCAATTACGTCAACTGCCCTCTCAAGGAGCCAGTCATATACAGCTGCTCATCATTATCATGTGCCATGCAGGTAGACGTGGTCAATCATGACCCACTATCTCTCATGATAACCTGAGTCTTAGCTCGGGTCTGCATTTTTGTCCTGATTATGTCATTTGGCTAAACCATCTAGTGATCTGTGTATCTTCCTTTCTGTTGCTGTCGTCGCTAAGTTTTAAAGTTTAGTCCTTCTCATAACATGCCCCAAAAATCTGGACTGTACAAGTGGAGATGCAGCTACAGTACAAACGAGGCTAGATTTTCTTGCCACCATCATGTATATTTTATATTCCTGAACTCAGTCAGCTTGGAAAGCATATATGTGGTCAGTATACAAAGCTCAACTTGTTTTCATTTGAAATATTGTCCTGAATGTTTGTTAATTAATGTACTGTGTACGATTTAGCTTTGAACTAAAATAAAATACTATTAACGTGGCATAATTTATGTTTTTTTTTTTTTTTAAAATAAGTTACACCTTCATTTTTGAGAATTATTATTAGTTATTATTATTTATTCGAATTTATTTTCCAACTGTTATTTTCATTCACCTGGCCTGGGATCGTTTTAAGGCCAGAACAGACAGAGCAATAGGTGGGCCAGTCTGTTCCTCCGTTGGCGGGAGATAAACGTAGGCATGGAACCCACATCCGACAGCATTTATCCTATCAACGTAGCTCCTTATCAACTACTCTAACGAGCCCGCCAATCTGAACTAAACTTACCTGAAACTACAACGCAAAATAATAAACGAAAATAAAGTAATAGACAAACTGTCCTTTGAAAACTATGAGACACAAACATATGCATTAACATGTTACGTGACATGCGTGTTACATGACATGCGTGTTACATGACATGCGTGCGCTCAACTCTCTCTCTCTCTCTCTCTCTATTGTTTCATACAGACGCATGCGCGAGCACACATACATACAATAACACATCCACTCTCTCTCTCTTTCTCTCTCTCTCTCTCACTCACTATTTCCCTCATTCATTCACTCTCTCCATCTTTCTCTCTTTCTCTCACTCACACAAAGACAGACACACACCCTCACGCTATCACTCAATGTTTCACTCACTCTCTTACTCTAGCGCACTCACTCACTCTCTCTTTTACTCTCTCTCTCTCTCTCTCTCTCTCTCTCTCTCTCTCTCTCTCTCTCTCTCTCTCTCTCTCTCTCTCTCTCGCACGCACACTCTAACACTCATTCACTCACTCACACACACTTACTCTCTCACTCATTCACTCCTCACTCACTCTCTCTCACACAATCCTTCACATGCACTCACTCTCTTAATCACACTCTCTCACACATACACATACGCATGAACGCATGCACGCACGCACACACTCCCTCACTCACTCTCACACATGCACATACGCATGCATGCACTGACACAGTCCCTTACCATTTCTCGCTCACTCACTCTCTCCCACACACACGCATGCACGTGCGTGCGCACACATTCACGCTCTCACTCTCTGTGACACCCTAATTCTCTCTCTCTATCTCTCCCTCTCTCTCTCTCTCTCTCTCTCTCTCTCTCTCTCTCTCTCTCTCTCTCTCTCTCCCACACGCACACACATATGTCTATAACTGCAATGTTGCCTCTTGTATGAATTTAACTGTCCTTTTTAGTTCACTCAGCAGTCCATAGAGTTTATCTTCCACTGTCGTATCTCTAGGCCAGAAGGTTTGCCTAGACATGTTGTAATTTGGGCAGTCTTTGAGTATGTGCTCTGCTGTCTGCGACGATAATTGACATGTGCACATGGCTGATTCACCAATCTTGAATCTTGTATACATGTGGTTGCATAATCTATTGTGTCCTGTTCTGAGGCACAGAATAATGACTTGTTCTGGTCTGTCCATAACGTGGCAGTCATCTTGAGTAGGTTTTGGTGGCTTTCTGACTGATTTGATCATTCTTTTCTTTTGGTGGTATGTAACGGGCACAGCAGGCTTTTCTTCTTTGGCTCCTTGCTTAGCCAATTGATCAGCTCTGTCGTTTCCGGGTACTCCACAGTGGGATGGTATCCACTATTTGGTGACCTTATGCTGACTGCTAAGTTCAGAAAGTAGTGTCCTTAGTACTGGCAATTTCCCAGACAGGAACGCCTCAAGTACTGATTTTGCATCTGTCAATAGCACCACAGGTTCTAGACCGTTGCTGGTATTTAGTAATTTCTCTGTTGCTATCTTGACTGCCTCAATTTCAGCATCGTAGTTATGGCAATACTTTCCTGTCGGAACTCTGGCTGTGTCCCTAGTATTATTTGGGTATTCTATGTACACTCCCGCTACTCCATTTCGAACAGAATTTTGTGCTGACCCATCTGTGTAGACTCGGATCCAGAGGTCCTGTGGGTATTCTTCATCAAGGAAGCTGAGAGTGGCTGTTCTGCGCTGCACACTGTTCTGTTCTTCCTTGTCAAATATTCCTCTCACTTTTGTCTGGATTTATAATGTTAGTCTATTTTCATCTTTCCATAGAGTTTGCTCTGGAATAGTTGTTAGGGGGATACCAACTGTGGGCAGATCGGTGGTTTCTCTGCAGAGTCGTTTGGACTGCTGGATAAAACTACTTCTTTTCAACCGCCCCATAGCTAGGTTTTCAAATCTGTTCTTCTTAGGTTGGCCTGGAAAGCTGAGGAACTTTTCTGCTTGTATTAGCGTTTTCGTATATCTGCGCTCTCTCAGTGATTGTGTCCTCCCCATCTTCTCCATTTCCACTATAGGGGTTGATCTCATCCCTCCTGTGGTGACTCTAAGTGCTTGATTTTGCACCTTGTCCAGCTCTTGTAGTGTGATTTTTGATGCCGAACACCACGCAGTTGACCCGTATTCCAGGTGTGGTCGTATACTCTGTTGATAAACTTTGTTAAGTCCCACTGGCTCGCCATGTGGTTCCACTTAGCTTTCTCAGGATAGCTATTTTCCTTCTTGCTTTTGCTACTGCTTTGTTGATGTGCTTTCTCCATGTCAGCCTGCCATCAAATGTTACTCCAAGGTATGTTGGTTCTTTATCTTCTCTTAGGGGTGTTCCATTATCTGGATGATCCATGCCTTTTGTTTTGGAGAGAGGGTAAATAGGGTGGTGCTGCACTTGGCAGTGTTAATGCTGACACACCATCTATTTGCCCATGCAACAAATGTATCACAGTTCTTTGTAGCAATCTGGTGGCCACTGATGCATGTTCATTTGTGCTCCACAGAACCAGGTCATCGGCGTACATTGCCGCTTTAATTCCATGCGGTAGATTAGCAACAAGATCATTGATGAAGATTAGAAAAAGTGTGGGGGACAAGACTCCGCCCTGGGAAAAACCATTACGCAGTAGTACTTTCTTGCTCTTGAGTCCGTCTATCTGTACTCGGGCTCTTCTGTTGTACAAGTATGCTTTCACCCATTTGTACATTCTTCCATTGACTTTGCAGTTTCTCAGTTTCTTCATCAGACCTTCTTTCCAGACTTTGTCAAAGGCTTTCTTCAGATCTATCCATGCCGTAGCTTCATCTCTTGGAATGCATCCTCAATTTCTTGAGAGAGGTAGGTTGTCTGATCTTCCGTAGAGTAGCACTGCTTAAAGCCAGCCTGCTGTGGCACAAGGATGTTTCAACTTTCAATGTACCACTGCAGTCTGTGATTGATGATACGCTCCAGTGTTTTGCAGAGACAGCTGGTGAGGCTAATTGGTCTGTAGCTAGAGGCAATGGAACTATCTTTCCCTGATTTTAGGAGGGGTATCATGATTGCTTCTTTCCAGGCTTGTGGAACACTGCCTAAGGTCCAACTGTTATTGAACATCTGCAACAGCTTTGTTTTGGCTTCTGTTCCTAGGTTCTTGATCATTTAATTGGAGATACCATCAGCTCCTGGTGACTTTCTCATTTTCAGTTTTGATATGGCTAGCTCCAGTTCGCTGATTGCGATGGGTGCTTCCAAAACCTCATGTACTATTTCCTTCTGTACTGTATGTTGCCACTTCTCTCGAATCTATTGTTGTTTCTCTGGACTAATGTTGATATTGTTATCTTGCGCAAATGAGTCCGCAAAATGGTCATCTGCTTCCTTTCTTGTTAAGATGTTTCCATCTTTATGTAGTGCAAATTTTGAGTTTCTCCCTGTGCCCTCATTGTTAAGTTGTTTTAGTAGTTTCCACAATTTCCTTGTGTCTCTTTCAAAGTTCAGAGACTCCGTTTTCTCCTGCCATCTTTTCCGACTAGCCTGCAGCTTGGCCCTTTGAAATTTGGCTTTTGCCTGCTGGAATTTATTGTGGTGCCCTTGGCTGGGTGTGGCCTCTGCTTGCTTTCTGCACACTTCCACATCATTATGCAACTGTTCCAGTTCATTACTCCAGTAGGATTTATATTGCTTAGGGGCTCCTCTTGGTACTGTTTCTCGCACTGCCTGTAGTATGCATTTCCCAAACTCTTCAACTTTTTTTTTATTTATATCTTTCTCAGTGTTCAGGTTTCTAGCCAGTATGCTGGTGCGATTCTTGTACATTGCCCAGTCTGCTTTCTTGTAGTCCCACCTCGAGAGGGTGCTGCTTTCACTTACAAGCTCATTTTCTACAGTTAGACTGGCCGATGGTCACTGCCACCAAGTTGTTTCCCAACAATTCGTGTAATGTTCCACTCCAGGTCTGGTGAATGAAAAGCCAGGTCAAGTGTAGTTGTAGTGTGCCATGATCTCGAGTAGAAAGTATGTGGGTCGGACGGCTTATTAATCAAGATGAATATATTCTCATCCTGCCAGTCTTCCAGTCTCTCTCCTCTCTGGTCCATGTGATCATAGCCCCAACTCTGCGAGTGGCTGTTGAAATCGCCACACACAATCATTTTTTCTGTTAATGGTAGTGTGTCCAGTGCCTGTGGGTGGTCACTTGGACAGTAGTAATTGATCAGATGTTGGTCTGTATAGCCTGTCTTAAGTTTAAGTGTCTGATACTCAGCCCCTTCCATGTAGACTTCGATTTGGGAAGCAGTGATATTATTTTTTACAAAAGGGTCAGTATCCCACCTTTTCGCCTGTCCTTTCGGTCAGATCGGTAACACTGGTAGCCTCTGATTTTGAAGGCTATATTTTCGTTGAGGTGAGTTTCTTGCAAGCAACATACGCTTACTTTTTCTTGGTCCAGGATGTTTTCTAATTCTATGTTTTTGTTGCCTACTCCCTCCGCATTCCAGTGCATTATTTTAAGTCTTTGTTTAGGATGGCCAGCCGTTCTATTCTCATGTCCCCTGGCTCCACAGGACATCTGAGAAGGACCTCCAGTAGTTGGTGTTGGACCCTTACGAGACATTAGGGCCCGGCACTGCACCTGCCTGGGGGTCCAAAGCAGGGCGAGCACTATAACATTTAGCAGTAGTCGACATATTCCATTTTGCGTAATTGCGTGGCATCCTGATGTCTGTGGTGCGCCTCCTGGCTGGTTTCCCCCATCTTCAGCACCATTGCTGATTCTGAAGAGCGTTTCTTATTGGTTAGCAAGTTGATAGCCTTCCATATATTTGTACTGTTTGAATTATCTACAATCAAATTTTTTTAAATGATCTTTTTTTTAACCTACGAATTTCATATTTTTAACTTTATTCCTTCAGTCAATCAATCATGTGCCATGCCGGAAAGCGTGGGCGGTCATGATTCGCCATTTCACTCGATCACCAGAGTCGTGGATCAGCTCAGTGTTCCTGTCTCGTCCATGCCATGTGGCCAAGCCATCCTTAGTCTGCGGTAATTGATGTATTCTTTATTTTTGTGTGCTGTATCTCGCTCTCTCATGATTTCCAGAACTTCACTAGTGACCCATGGGGATTTATGTTGATTTTTGACTCGAACTTTTTTGACTGGCACGTGTTTATAGAACACATTGTAGACTGTCTTCGTCCAGAAAGCTAATGCATCGTCCGGGTCAGGAAGTTGGTAAACGTGATCAAGAGATGTTTTTTTTTTTAATCTTGCAAAAATAAATCTTGGTTGAAAGCTTTAACATTTCTAAATTTAATGCTTAAATGTTTATTTTTTGAAAGTTTCGAATCCAATTTTCGACCATGTACAACATACAGGGTAATGGTCACTAATTGTACAAAAAGGAACAGACCATTCAATAATATTATCTGGGCAAGTAACATATATATGATCAATTACAATTGAGGAGGTGTCTGTAACCCTTGTGGGACAGTTTTTTAGTTGTTTGAAATTGTAGGATAGAATGATGTCGTCCCAGGTCTGGTTGGATTTACTAATATCTATGTTGAAGTCGCCTTAGGTGGGTAGGTAGAAAGATAGGTAGGTATGTAAGCAAGTAAGTAGACAGTAAAGCAGGAAGGTAGGTAAACAGGTAAATAGATAAGTACAAAATAGGTAGGTACACATGTAGGAAGATATGTACGTAGGTAGACAGGCAAGTAGGCAAGTTGGTAGAGAGGCAAGTATGCAGGTAGGTAGAAGGTGGGCAGGCAGACAAGTTGGTAGGCAGGCAGGGTAGGCAGGTAGATTGATTCCGCGGTTCTTTCATTTATTCAGTAGCATGTACTTTGAAACGAGAAAAAGAGTGTTGAAGTGCTACAAAGAACCCTTACTTTTGTAAGGATGTGAAGAGTGGACAATGTACAGACAAGCTGAAAAAACATCTGATGACTGTGGAAATGTGGTTTCTGGGGAAAAGAATACCATGGACAGACATAAAAACTAATGAACAAGCCCTTTAAGAAACAAATGAAGATCGTAAACTAATTAGAGACATTAGACGAAGACAGTCAAAATTATTTAGGCATGTTATGAGAAGAAATTAATTGGAGAATTTTGTGACAACTGGCAAGATCAAAGGGAAGAGACCAAGGAGAAGACCGAGAAGTAAATACCTGGATGCTTGGTCACTGGCATGGTCGAGACAGAAACACGGAGCTGATCCACGACTCTGGTGATCGAGTGAGATGGCAAAACATGACCACCCACGCTTATCGGCATGACACATGATGGATGGATGGATGGATGGATGTCCTTTGCAGAACCTCGCTCCCATAACAACATTCCGAAAACTTCTCGGTCATAAGCAAGATGTTCCGCGACAGATACACCCATCTGGAGATCATCCGCCACATCCTGCACCCGCCTTCTCTTTGGCCTTCCTCTATTCCGCGGTTAGAACACTGAATAATTATGTTTGTTTAACTAAAATACACTTGTCCACGCCTTGGAGCTATTGTGTAACAAAATGGCTAACCACATATTCTTATAGAGAAATTGGCGCTCGATGGGTGGTATGGTGCATATCACTCCAGCAGCCTTTACTTCCCAAAATATTTCCTGACGCCCTTTTTAGACCCGAGTCGACATGGGAACTCATGTAAATGTGTTTCAAACATCCCCATCTCGATGGAGATTCGAACTCATGTCGGCCAGGGTGAACTCGCAGTGGGTTCGTAAGATGGCGAGGGACACTTGCAATAGAGAAAGCTAATCCACACACACAATCCAGCCCAGTGTTACTAGAAGTAGTGTGTATGGACTACGTTTGAGTTCAAAGCCAGCAAGCGCAAAATAAAATGACTACCAGGACCGCAGGCTAACGTGCCAGCAACTGCGCCACCACGGCTCTATTGAATATTCTACCTCTTCTATTCTTGTGCCATTAAGCCACTACCAGAGTATACGCCCATAGCCACACGCGCCAAGCTCCCTTTAAATGCCAGTTCATGTTTGATTGGACATTGACTGATTTTTTTTTTTCAGTCTAAGGCGGAATATGAGGTTCAGGGAGCTGTGGTAGTGGCTGACCAGCCCAGTGGTCACCTGTTCAGGGAGCTGTGGTAGTGGCTGACCGGCCCAGTGGTCACCTGTTCAGGGAGCTGTGATAGTGGCTGACCGGCCCAGTGGTCACCTGTTCAGGGAGCTGTGGTAGTGGCTGGCCGGCCCAGTGGTCACCTGTTCAGGGAGCTGTGGTAGTGGCTGGCCAGCCCAGTGGTCACCTGTTCAGGGAGCTGTGGTAGTGGCTGGCCGGCCCAGTGGTCACCTGTTCAGGGAGCTGTGGTAGTGGCTGACCGGCCCAGTGGTCACCTGTTCAGGGAGCTGTGGTAGTGGCTGACCGGCCCAGTGGTCACCTGTTCAGGGAGCTGTGGTAGTGGCTGGCCGGCCCAGTGGTCACCTGTTCAGGGAGCTGTGGTAGTGGCTGACCGGCCCAGTGGTCACCTGTTCAGGGAGCTGTGGTAGTGGCTGACCGGCCCAGTGGTCACCTGTTTAGGGAGCTGTGGTAGCGGCTGGAGGCTGGCTGGCCGGCCGGCTCAAGGTCAAATTGATCTGCATTGGGGCGGATTCGAACGTTTAAAACTGATCTGAACTCCCAGGTCGATACAGCCTGCAATGTGTACATAAAATGTTTTGATAACTATGGGCGGCCGGCGCCACATTGACCACATCGCCCCATTGGTATTTAAGACTGTGGGTTTAGCACCATATACCCATAGGGCCTTGAGGCATGTGAAAGTGTCCTATATTTGTCCCAGTAGGCTTACAGTGTTACTTGACTTCATGTGAAAGGGTCCTATATTTGTCCCAGTAGGCTTACAGTGTTACTTGACTTCATGTGAAAGTGTCCTATATTTGTCCCAGTAGGCTTACAGTGTTACTTGACTTCATGTGAAAGGGTCCTATATTTGTCCCAGTAGGCTTACAGTGTTACTTGACTTCATGTGAAAGTGTCCTATATTTGTCCCAGTAGGCTTACAGTGTTACTTGACTTCATGTGAAAGGGTCCTATATTTGTCCCAGTAGGCTTACAGTGTTACTTGACTTCATGTGAAAGGGTCCTATATTTGTCCCAGTAGGCTTACAGTGTTACTTGACTTCATGTGAAAGGGTCCTATATTTGTCCCAGTAGGCTTACAGTGTTACTTGACTTCATGTGAAAGTGTCCTATATTTGTCCCAGTAGGCTTACAGTGTTACTTGACTTCATGTGAAAGTGTCCTATATTTGTCCCAGTAGGCTTACAGTGTTACTTGACTTCATGTGAAAGGGTCCTATATTTGTCCCAGTAGGCTTACAGTGTTACTTGACTTCATGTGAAAGGGTCCTATATTTGTCCCAGTAGGCTTACGGTGTTACTTGACTTCTTCCTTTGAGTAAATATATTTGTTTCTCTGTATTTTTCTGGGTGAGAGAGAGAGAGAGAAAGAGAGAGAAAGAAGAGAGAGAGAGAGAGAGAGAGAGAGAGAGAGAGAGAGAGAGAGAGAGAGAGAGAGGATAGAGAGAGAGAGAAGGAGAGAGAGAGAGGATAGAGAGAGAGAGGATAGAGAAAGAGAGAAGGAGAGAGAGAAAGAGAGAGAAGGAGAGAGAGAGAGAGAGAGAGAGAGAGAGAGAGAGAGAGAGAGAGAGAGAGGTGGAGAAAGAGAGAGTATTATGTATATATCAGTAAACCTTTGTTAGTGAGTTTGTGATTGTGAGTGAGTATATGTGTATGTGAGGAAGTGTGTAGTCGTGTGTTATTGAGTGGGTGCATAACTGTGAGAGTTTGTGTAAATGATGTAAGTATGTATGCAGGTATGTATGTATATGTGTTTACGGCATGCATGTACCGTGTATGTATGTGTTTATGGCATGCATGTACCGTGTATGTATGTATGTGTCTGGCTGCCTGCCTGTCTCCATAACATGGTAATAATATGCATTGTTTATGCTCACAACTTTCACATGACAATGTTTTGCGTTTTGCCCTATGTGATTGTAACATGCAACATAGTTAACTGATGAACGTAAGATGAGTGTTTGGAAGGGCTGGATGTAAGTCGGGCCTGCGTGGCCAATTTGTGACACTTTGAAAATAAAACTCTTTCCTTCGTTCTGTCAACATTTCTGCGGCAGTTTCTACTCTGAAGTTACTTGAGAACTTTCCAGAACTTCTAGCATCTTATTTCGAACTCCCAGTTAAATCTCCCATCTTCTGTATAAATAACCCACATAAGACCTTTCTTATTTGTTAACTAAAAAAATACTAACCTTCGTTAATGGCCAGTGCACAAGTACCGGGGGGGGGGGGGGGATGGACCATCACTGTAATCACAATAAAGTTAAATGAAGAAACATTTTTCTGAAATTATGCACCGAATTCCCCTAGAAACCACAACGACTACATTGTCTGCTCCACTTTAATAACTGACCTTCATTTTTCTGTATGAGCTGAAGGCGAAACAAGACCGCCCTTGTTACTTGAGATAAAAGTGTCAGATATATCAGGGCATTGACGTCAGTGGTCTCCAGTTTATCACCGCAGTCGCCATGTTTGCGGCCACAGTCAACTCCTTTATCCCACTGACGTCACTAGCCGGTTTGCTCGTGTCTAATGGGAAGCCATGGTTACCAGATAATTACTGGCGTTTTTGGAATTAAATGTTTTCTCGCGAGTTCTCTCAATAATAATTAGTAGCTTCCTAATGGTCATGGGATAGATTTGCATCGAAGAGGGTTTTTAAAATTGACCTGTGTACCCAAATCGACCCAAACTGCAACGAGCAGTAGGGAATGTCTTTGGAAGTAAAGGCAGGCGGGGTAATTTTCACATCATCGCTTGAGTGCACATTGGGCTATAAAATATGTCTAGCACTGTATGAATATGCCGGGTTCCAAATTGCTGTTATATAGCCGGGTCACAGAGTTGGTGTGAGCGCCCAACCTTGCAAAATACCCCTGCTGGTGCCTTCATCACCTCTAGCAGCTTAAGTCCAACTCCTGCCTTCACGTGGCGGAACTGTCTTAACTAACAGGAGAAAGGGCGGCGGCGAGTCTCTGGCACCGTTTTAAAAAAAAAGCAGAATGCTCTAGATATGTATGTACATACATACATGCGAAGACACGTGTGTACATGTATACATATCTAAACTCGAGTAAGTCCAGTCTACTCTAGTAATGGAAAGGTGCTAAGACAGAGGCAACCAGCCATGAGGCGCACCATATAAATCAGGATGTCACACAATTACACCATGAAATATGTGGATTACTGCAACACATTATGGTGCTCGCCCTACTTTGGACTCCCAGGCAGGTGCGGTGCCGGGCCCTATGTCTTGAAAGGGTCCAACCAAAACAACTGGAGGTCCTTCTTAGATGCTCCCTGGAGCCAGGCGACCTGAGAATAGAGACTGACAATAATGCTCTGGAAAAACAGCCTTCAAAATCAGAGGCTACCAAAGTTACCTATCTTACACAAAGGACAGGAAAAGACACTGAAGGTCATACAGGAGACAACACTGCAGTTACAGACAAATTTCAAGCCAACGAACGAAGAAGAAACTATATTTCGAAAAGGCCTCCTTCTTCTCTCTTATCGCCCAGGCCGTTTGTCGCTGATGATCATGTCTGTCCACAGCCCTTGGTCTCGTGACAAACCGAAAGGATGTAAACCATCTTCTCCTGATGTGAGTAGCCAGCTCTTTTTGTGAGTTAACTTCTTTCAAGATGTCATTGCTCTTTCTATATAAACATTCTTCTATTAAACCACATGTCGGCAACCTTCACATAATTCCTTAATTGCCTGCTAATTGTCCATAATTAGCTTCCATACATTAGGTTTTTATTAATTTAGAACTACAGAACTCCTTTCCACACCTCCGTTGACAAAGATAAGCTTTAAGCCGTGTCAAGGGGTCTGTTTATCTTGCTAGCACTATCAACCATGGGACGTTTACAACAGGTTTCTAATAGTCTCCCAAATATTTATCTTGCTAGCACTATCAACCATGGGACGTTTACAACAGGTTTCTAATAGTCTCCCAAATATTTATCTTGCTAGCACTATCAATCATGGGACGTTTACAACAGGTTTCTAATAGTCTCCCAAATATTTATCTTGCTAGCACTATCAATCATGGAACGTTTACAACAGCTTTCTGATAGCCTCCCAAATGTTTATCTTGTTAGTACTATCAACCACTGAACGTTTACAACAGATTTCTGATAGTCTCCCAGTGTTTATCTTGAGAGCGCTATAAACCATGAAACGTTTACAACAGCTTTCTGATAGTCTCCCAAATGTTCATCTTGTTAGTACTATCAACCACTGAACGTTTACAACAGCTTTCTGATAGTCTCCCAATGTTTATCTTGAGAGCGCTATAAACCATGAAACGTTTACAACAGCTTTCTGATAGTCTCCCAAATGTTCATCTTGTTAGTACTATCAACCACTGAACGTTTACAACAGCTTTCTGATAGTCTCCCAATGTTTATCTTGAGAGCGCTATAAACCATGAAACGTTTACAACAGCTTTCTGATAGTCTCCCAAATGTTCATCTTGTTAGTACTATCAACCACTGAACGTTTACAACAGCTTTCTGATAGTCTCCCAATGTTTATCTTGAGAGCGCTATAAACCATGAAACGTTTACAACAGCTTTCTGATAGTCTCCCAAATGTTCATCTTGTTAGTACTATCAACCACTGAACGTTTACAACAGCTTTCTGATAGTCTCCCAAATGTTCATCTTGTTAGTACTATCAACCACTGGACGTTTACAACAGCTTTCTGATAGTCTCCCAGTGTTTATCTTGAGAGCGCTATAAACCATGAAACGTTTACAACAGCTTTCTGATAGTCTCCCAAATGTTCATCTTGTTAGTACTATCAACCATGAAATGTTTACAACAGCTTTCTGATAGTCTCCCAATGTTTATCTTGAGAGCGCTATAAACCATGAAACGTTTACAACAGCTTTCTGAAAGTCTCCCAAATGTTTCGACCTTTTGACCTCTTATCACTCTGGCGGTAGGAGTGAGAATAGGTCCACTGGGTAATATTTAAAATTATTTTTATGCGCTCGCTCGCTTTGAACTCAAGCGTAGTTCATACTTCTAGTGCACTGGACTGCTTTTTGTGTGTGGGTTAGCTTTCTCCATTACCAGTGTCCCTCGTCATCAGGCTAGCCTACCCCGACTTCTGATATGCCTGTAGTTTACGCCCTAAGTCAACAGTTTAATCTTAACTGACCGGTGTAGGGATTGAACCCGCTACCTCAGCATCAGCACACCAGAAATTCAAGAGCAGGTGCTCTTATCCATTGGGCCATGCTAATTTGTATGTAAAAAGCATTCTGTAACTCAAAACTGACGTACCAGTGCACTCAGGCTAGAATGTCAAGACTGCTCACTTTAGCTGTCCTAATAAGGACATGCAATACCTTCTCCGTGGCGAAGAGTTCACGGACGCGATTCATAAACGCGCTTGAAACACAGCTGCGACTGATTTGGCAGCAGACCGCATTGCGCTGGGTTTTAACGTGTTAGTATGGGAGCTGGTCGTGGGGAAAGCAATGGCAAACTACTTAACGTAAACTTGTCAAGACATAACAACAGCAATAAAATGCTGGTATTGACGGTGATGTCCTGTACAAAGGATATGAAGAAAGAAAAAAAAACTCCAACTTTTACTGTTGGCGCCAAGGAGTGTAAAGATGGTGGGTGTGCTATTGACCAGATTCCCGAGTGCCAGTTGGTCTGTACAAATATGGGCCTAGCTCCTGGTGTCCAGTGCATTTTAAGGCCTTGAAGTGTTACGGACTTTTTTTTTTTTTTACAGGGTCAATCACTTTGAGCTCAAGCATTGTCTATACTTCTAGTGCACTGGATTGATTTTTGCGTGTGCATTAGCTTTCCCTATCGTGTCCCTCGCCATCAGGCCAACCCACTCCACATGAGGTACTTGTAATTTAAATCCCTAGTCGACATGAGAGCAGCCGACAGATTGTTGTTGGTTATGGTCTTGCACTCTGCTGTGACAGGCAGATGATATCAGTAGAGACAATGGCTATGGCCACCAACTAGTACAGTCACTGTCCAGAAGGAAAGCAACGGCAAACTACCTTCTGCAAAACTTGCCAAGAAACCATAACTATGGCTCTTCAAAGACTAAAACAACTGGATAAATTATGGAATGGGACAAATAGAATTACAAAAATTAGATTTTTAAGAGCATGCCCATTGCAACATATGCCTGTTCAACCTGGACACTTACCGAACAAGCTGAACAAATAAATGTTATAAACGAATTCTAAGAATATCTCGGATAAAGAAATGAACAAATGCATCCATACTTTAAGAGCTGAATACTGAAGGTTGGCTATTTAAGATGGTAAAACAAAGAAAATTGAAATATTTTGGTCACTTGAAACGTCACGAAAGTTTGATAAAACAAAGAAAATTGAAATATTTTGGTCACTTGAAACGTCACAAAAGTTTGGAGAGAACAATAATGGAGGGGTATATGCCTGGGAAGAGCGGAAGAGGAAGGCCAAAGAGAAGTTGGGTGCAGGATGTGGCGGATAATCTCCAGATGGTGTATCGGACACAGGACATATTGCTTATGATCGAGAGATTTTCCAGAAGCTTGTTATGGGAGCGAGGTTCTGCAAACGACATGCTACTGAATGAGTCAACATTTTAGTGCAATTGACCATTTTAGCCCAGCTGACAAGTATAGGTAGGGGTTGGACTAAAATGTTGACTTCTACAGGAAACAGAAAACAATAGAATACAAGAGACGCAATTCACTAAATACAAACAAAATAAAACACTTGTAACATTAATATTGATGAATATTTTTATTTGTTTAATTGTTCAACATATATATGGCAGCTGAAAGTAAATTGCCAGTTGTAACCCAGATACAACGGTGTCATTTTTGTTCAACAAACTACTTACACTATATACATAATTTTTTTAATAAACAAGAAGCAATTTAAAAATCCTTTAGTTTAGTAACTAACCTGCCTGAGCATACTTCAGGTAATAATCTTTTAGTTAACTAACCAACCTGAGCATACTTCAGGTAATAATCTTTTAGTTAACTAACTAACATGAGCATACTTCAGGTAATAAAACAATTATGTCTCCTGGCCTAAGTAAACTAAATCAATCAGGTGCCATCTCCGCAGTGAAGGCTGGTGATTGGTATGGGTCTCAAACAGCTCTGATTGTACACTCAGAGACTGCAGTTAGTCCATCTTTGGATATTTCCCCATTTGCACTGTAAATGTCTTCCTCGTCTGTCTTCACTGTTAATTCCTCTTGTCTTCATTATAGTGTTTTATACTTTTAGTGTGGCCAAAATATTTCACAGATTAAAAACAGTCTTTTTTGTTGTTGTTTCATCTGCACTCCACATTCCCAGCCTCTGTAGAACCTCTGTATTTGATCCAAGTAAAATACACAGCCATAATGATCAATTT
Organism: Cepaea hortensis; assembly: GCA_963921405.1. Lineage (NCBI taxonomy): Eukaryota > Metazoa > Mollusca > Gastropoda > Stylommatophora > Helicidae > Cepaea > Cepaea hortensis. The sequence goes on from OY992876.1 coordinate 152,679,888, forward strand.
ACAAGAAATTTTACTGTAGAAATCCAGAAACCTAGTTAAGAATTCCTTATAACAAGACCATAACATACATCACTCACTGACTGTACCAAGCCTAAAAGTACAGACCCATTATTGGCATTTAAAAAAAAAACATATTGCAATCAAATATGGCAAATACTGATATCGCACAGCCGAATCAACGAAAAACAATGACCAGATGTTTGATAACCACTATTTTAAAATGCTCATAATAAAAAGAAGAACCCAAACTTGTGTTTAGATTTCAAAGTCATCAAAAACGTTGCCAGGGTTTCTTCATTATTGTGTAAACAATTTGCTTTCTTCAAACTCAAAAGAAAGGTGTTAAAAGAAAACTTAAAGCTACCATTGTACTACCTCAGAAGTAAGAATTCAGTGGCCCATTTGCATTCTCGAGTTAATGATTCACCTAAAAGCCAAAATGACAAAATAAATGCCCATTGTCAAACCGAAACAATTTAAGAAGTGAAAGTGGCATGTAAATAAAGTAGTTTAAGGACCTATGCAATTGCCAACATTCAACAAATATTCTCAGCATGATTATGATTAAAAACAATAGTTAAAAACTGGAGCATGAGTATTTTGATAGGTGCTCGTGGTTAAATGTATCAAATCATGCATCTTCAGTTTGTGAATATTTACTGTACATTGATGAACATATATAGCAATTACATAGTTGCTAACATATTACATAATGAACATAGTAATACGTGCCATTTACTGCAGTCTACTTGCTGAGATAATACACTAAATGCTGTATGGTTCTGCACCGGTCAATGTACAAGCTACTGCTAAAGACGAAATGAGATTCAGCCGTGTGGATGAAATGCCCAAAGACTGGCAACGTTCCTGGAGAGGTGCTTAAATCTCCAACAAGACCTTTCTCTTTCATTGATCAGGAAGCACAAGATATTGGATGCCGTTTCTGCACCATTTCTCACTGCCATTCCTGCATATTTTCTCGCAAACTTCAACATGTAAATGTTTGCTGAAATCGTTACTTTATTTGTTAATTATGTTATGTAGTAAGCTCAGCGTTTCCTCAAGAAGCAGCATCCTCAGGTTGGCATGAGTATGTCAGGATCATGTTTTATGTAGATGAAAAGTCTATGAAGTACGTTATGCTTGGGGAACTAACTGCTCAATGGTTGTCTACAGAATGTGCGCTAGATTGTGACCCAAATTTGAATACTGCCCTGCCTGTAAGTCTGCATTCTGTTAAGTCTTCAAACACTTTGTTGGCATCCTCCACAGGGAAGACTTGGTATTGTGGAACTTCCAGCTGCAAAGAGAGACAAACATATAAATATGAGATAACTCAAGGCAGAACATAAGATATAAAAGTTAAGTGTAAACATCAACGATAATGAATTTACATGTGCATAGTACAGGCTTCGGGCAGAGGAGCGCAATTGGGAGGGTACAAGCCTTAACCTAAAGACTAAATACCATAGCAGAGTACACCAAGTCCTAAGCCTTGATCTGCAACTGGGTCTAGAAGCTCTGTCAGGTGGACAGAGCATTGCTTTGCTGATCCGGCAGCTTGTCTTGTTCCTGATGTATTGGTGTTATCTTTCCTTTGGAGTAAACTAGGCCGGCCGAGAGAGGGATCATGCTGTGTCAGCAACAGAGTCTTCAAATTCAGCCTAGGCTTTGTGTTATGGAGAAGAATAACTCCATTTTACAAACTACCATCTGTCAAGATGGCCAGTACAGTTTTGCGAGTCGGGTGGCGTTATGGTTAGGTCCTTGCTGCCAGCGAGTGGTCATAAGTTAGTATTCACACATCAAGGATTTAATAAAAAAATTATGATTCCCCAGTCATCCCAGCCTAAAATGAGCACCAGAAAATGTCCTGCGAAGTGAAAGAATGCAGCGTGGTATTCACACCAACCCTCATGTGTCAAATGGCCTATACAAATATGCCCGATGTGCCTATACAACTACTTATACTACAATTGTCAACATCTGTTTACTTGTAACCTACAGTAACCAACACGTTTCTAAGCTAAGTTTTGTTGTGATATTCACGTATCTCAGCAATAGAGACTTCACTTTAACATTCTGCACCAAAAACTAAGGATACTGCTTTTCAAACATTTTAAAGGCCCTTTAATGCCAGAAATCCAAATGTGTCTAATAGGAGCCTTCCTATTCCTACCATTTTTATGCTTATCTAAGATGGCTACCTGTTTTCCAATATGGTCTTCCAAATGAGTTTTGGAATCGCTAAATGTAATTTTTATTAAACCAAGCCACATTATTTTGCACAGTAAAATAATGTATCATGCTATAGCTGTCATGGTATTCTTCAGTATTTGTTTTCCAAGATCTAAAACAGACAACTGGTTTGTTTTGTCTCAACAAATGCAGTTGTTTATTTGTAATGTTACTTTTAAGCCACTATTGTATGCAGTTCTGTGAGCACTTGTAATGTGTTATTTGTAAAATTAACTGCCTTTATTTTAATGTGGCAAGAGTAATCTTCTCTTAAGATGATGAATCCTATAGAAGACTGAGCTTTAAACTTCTTGGTCCAATGCAATGGTGCTCAGGTCATTCAGCCTTGACAAAGGTTTGCACCTATCAAAGTACTGTTGCTATGGGGACTGCTGCATACTCTCCTAGCTGACAAACCTGCTGGATGTGCAAGAGCGGCACTGAAACTTCAGTGCTTAAATCTGCTAATTGGCATACAAGGAAGTAACCAGATCATGCTTCAGCAGAGCATACATGGTCTGGCTGAGATTAGACATTGGTTGGTCATGTTTCAGCAGATAACACATGGTGTGTTTGGGATTAGACAATGATTGGTCATGTTTCTCCATAAGTTTTTAAGCGTTTCATTATCAACAGGCTCCAACCCAAAAACTAAGGAACTAAAGATGCAAAAGAAACCAAATACTATAACTACATAACACAAACGTACCTTTTTGTCACTGACAGCGTTCAGCAACTCAATCAGTTGATTCAGGTTACCCTGGGGAATGCCAACAATGCTTTGTTGTTTAGCAGCAAGAGCTGTCAAGGAGATGTTTGTTTCTGACGTGGAATTTCCACCAACCAAGATGACTCCCTCCTGAAAACAGTAAAATAATCAGTCAGTTAACCAGAAGTTTATAAACAAAATGGAAGCATATTTCTTGAAATATACATGTTCACACTATTTCATTAGCTTGCAGGGCTTTCTTTTCTAGAGCAAATATTTAGAAACTGATTGAATTGTATGTGTCTAAACTGTCTCCAGTTCTTACTAGAGTGCTACTGTGGTTTGCAATTTACTTATGTATGTATTTGTCGACAAGGGTGTGTCTTGTCACCAGATCTTTTCTCCCAGTATAGCGAAGTAATAATGAGAGAGATCAAAGAGATGCCAGGAATACTAGTTGGAGGTTATAATATAAATAATATACGCTATGCAGATAACAGTATTGGTGGCGGACAATTCAACAGACCTACAACAATTATTAGATGATGTAGTAACAGAGAGTGCAAGGAAAGGACTCTCCTTGAATATCAAGAAAACAGTAACAATGGTAATATCAAAGAAAATGGTGACACCAAAATGTGACATAGAAATAGAAGGGAAAATCCTTAACCAAGTGGATAATTTTAGATACCTAGGGTCATTTATAACATCAGATGGAAGATGTACAACAGAGATTAGGAGCAGAATAGGGCAGGCAAAAGCCGCATTTAAGAAAATGAAGAGTATCTTATGCAATAAGTCGCTATCACTGAATGTAAGAAAGAGAGTGCTGAAATGCTATGTAGAACCAGTTTTGCTGTATGGCAGTGAATCTTGGAATGCAAATGAACGAATTAAGAAGAAATTAGAAGCAACAGAGATGTGGTTCCTGAGACGAATGTTGCGAATTCCTTGGACTGCCAGAGTAACTAACGACGACTGCCTGAAACAGGCTAATGAAACTAGAACATTATATACAACAATAAGACAGAGACAAACATCTTTCTTCGGTCACGTGATGAGAAGAGAGGCATTGGAGAACATCGTAACAACTGGAAAGATCGAGGGGAAGAGAGGCAGACCAAGAGAAATGATGCTGGATGGATTGAGACGGTGGCATGGAGGAATATCAGCAGCAGAGTTGATCCAGAAAACCAAAGACGGAGATCTGTGGAGAGCCATGAACGCCTACGCCAGCCGGCACGGCACTTGATGATGATGATGTATTTGTAGTAGTTATTTCAACTACAAAACTGGAAGATTACATAAACCTTTCTTTTAAATATAAATGTCAGCAGTTATTACAAAGTACAGATAAGTGTGTACTTTATTAACATAATAGAATAAAATATGGTATACAAACACAAATACAAATACGCATACAAATCTACAGGAGCTGGGAATAAAATGACAGCTGATGGAAGTAATAGAAAAGACAAAAAATATTCTGACTACAATATAAGGCTTGACATAAAGATCATACCGGATGGTAAAGTTGAAATCAGACAAGCAAGAGGTAGACAATTTTACAAGTGGGAAGATGAAATATGGATAAACAGCTGTCAGTCATAGTGTACAACAAAAGTGAGAGAAGAATGTTTTGGAGATCCATTGAGCTTCAAGATTTATTGCAAAGACAGTATTCGAATGAAGAACAAGCTTAAAATTCTACTCAAATTATGTAAATATAACAAAGACACTTACTCTGTTGAGAACTTTGAGTGCCCTCTGCATACTTCTGTGTGAACCAACAAAATCAATGATCACATCAACACCACCTCTGCAGGAGTCGAGTGTTCGCTCGTGGATGTACTGTTCATGGTCTTCTTCGTTCCAGTGAATAATGTCGTAGCAGCCATGGTCCTGTGCTGTCAGCAGCCTGTCGATGCTGTTGTCTGCTACAAACACTCTGACATTGTTGCAGTCACGGCCCAAGAAGTACTTGGCTAACTTGATGGTCCACAGGCCGAGTCCACCAGCACCAACAACCAACACATTGACACAAGCTGTGAATGGAAACAAGACAAGCTCTAATTAGATAATATAACTAAGGATACTGCATATGTATAAGGTAAGTAATATGAAAACAGTATACTCTAAATGTTACTATAACTAAGGATACTGAATAAGGTAAGTAATAAGATGACAGTATACAGTATACTCTAAGACACTGTAACTAAGGATACGGTATAAGGTGAGTAATAAGAAAACTATATTGTAATGGCTTCTATAACTAAGGATCTGTATAAGAAGTAATAAGAATACAGTATACTCTAAAAGTTACTATAATTAAGGATACTGTATAAGGTAAGTAATATAAGATGACAGTATACTCTAAAAGTTACTATAACTATGGATACTGTATAATGTGAGTAATAAGAAAACTATATTGTAATGGCTACTATAACTAAGGATCTGTATAAGAAGTAATAAGAATACAGTATACTCTAAAAGTTACTATAATTAAGGATACTGTATAAGGTAAGTAATATAAGATGACAGTATACTCTAAAAGTTACTATAACTATGGATACTGTATAATGTGAGTAATAAGAAAACTATATTGTAATGGCTACTATAACTAAGGATACTGTATAAGGTAAGTAATAAGAAAACAGTATACTCTAAAGGCTATTATACCTAAGGTTACTGTATAAGGTAAGTAATAAGAAAACGGTAAATATTTATGGATATTGTGGTGTGGTAAAAGTAGTCCCACATAGGATACTGTTCTAGGGTAAGAAAATCAAGGATTCACATATATAAGAGATAGGGTGGCCAGTGTCCTTTCCCCTCACCTTCCCTTTCCCTGTCAACTCCCAGAAGATAGTCTGGTACCTATTTTTATGTGGCTGGGTTTACCCCAGAGCCGTACTGGTGGGGAAAAAAATCATCCTGTCTTTGCGGGGCATTGAACACAAACCAGTCTTTTGGAGGAAATTGCACTAATTGCTATGCCACCACTAAGTTTAAGAAAAGCTTAAAACTTCACATGCACTAGGTTATTATTTCATGAGCTATCTTCATTGCTTTCTCCTTTTCCAAGCCAGGGATACTGAACACATCTGACATGCTTTAAGTTTTATCTGCTTGGTAATGTGAGCATTTAAAATTCATACTTACATTTGACTTTGCGCAGTTTTTCCACATGTGGTTTGGCACAGTTAACCGCTGCATAGGCTGTCAATGCACTCCCTGGCAACATGGCGGCAACTTCAAGAGGAACGTTATTTGGAACCTGAATGACTCTTGAGGTGTCCTCGACTGGAACGAACTCTGTGTACCCAGTGTTGGTGTCTTCATCAGGGACTATGATGACTCGGTCCCCAACGGTGTAGTTGCTGTTGGGAAGACTGCTGCCGATATCGTAAATAGTACCAGCAACTTCATTGCCTGGGAACTTGAGTGACAATCGTTTGCGTCTGGTCTGGCCTTCATCATAGCATGCTCCAGCATATTCAATCTGTAGGACAGAAGTTTAAAAAGTTTCATCAAAACAACTTTGTAAATATGTTAATACTTCCAAAAATATTTTTTTGGAATTTTTTTTTTTAAAATTTTTTTTTTTAATTTAAAAAAAAGTTAGTTGCATATCCTTTACAGGATGCAGTCAACCCCAGCATTTTTTGGCTGTTTGTGATCTCTTGGCAAGTTTACATTCAGTAGTTTGCCATTGCTTTCTGAACAACCGGCACCCATACCATTTTATAAAAAACCCTAATCGCCCGCAGCTGTGTTTCAAGCACGGTATGTGGGATTACAAACTGTGTACGTAACCTCTTTGCCACGGAGCCGGCACTAACAAGGTTGCATGAGACACTTGTTCTCTGATGCGGCAAATTTTTCCCTCACTGCAAACAAATATTTGTAACTATATGTACAAAGGTTTGTTAACTCCAGAATCACACATGAGAGGGTACAAACGACCCCCGCCTCTTCCTTTGACAGAGGGAATTGAACGTGGACCACTGTGGTAACAAGTCAATGCACTAGCCAATATATTAATGTGACAAGTCACATCACACACACACACATATATACAGATAAAGATGAAGATGTATTTACCTTGACTGTCACTCCGGAGTATGGGGTTTCAGGGATGGGCATTGATGAACTCGCCTCAGCCAGGGATGGAGAAATCAGGGATGAGGACTGGAAATTTGAAGACTGGATATTGGGTTCTCCACCCAGTCTTCGGAGAGCCTGGAGCTCATTTTCGTTAAGTCCGGCTTTAATCATTTTTGCTTGTTGTGATCTGTGAAGAAATACAACAGCAATTAAAGTAAAAGCCAAATTTAAGATAACAGCAGATGATGGGATAGTCAAAACTTTTTTTTTTTAAAGTTAGCTGCATATCCTTTACAGGATGTTGCAGTCAACCCCAGCATTTGTTGGCTGTTTGTAATCTCTTGGCAAGTTTATGTTCAGTAGTTTGCTATTACTTTCTGAACGATCGGCACCCATACCATTTTTCTTAAAAACCAAACGCAAGGCGGTCTGCTGCCAAATCGCCCGCAGCTGTGTTTCCAACACGGTATGCAGTATTACAAACTGCGTCCGTAACCCCCTTCAGCACAGAGCATCAAAACTGTACATATGTTATTATGCTATATCTGTTTCATGAGGTGAATTAAGATTTGTTTCTATGTCAGTTTCACAGGGTGATTCTTAAGTTTTACTTAAGTTTCCTTATCTTCGCCAAATCAAGAGCAATGTCTGGTCATAAGTATAAAGGGTAGCCCTGTAGCAGGTACTGCCATTGATGTATAAAGTATTAGGCCTTTCACACGTTCTAGGCCACTATAATGAGGTGCGATTGCCAGTTCCCTTCCTCTTCACCATTCTTCTTCTTCTGCTGCGTTCATCCTGTTTTTTTTTTCTGGACGTGATTGCATTGTGCCTGTTTACAGCAGAGCTGCGTTCTTGCGTCGTTAGCCTGACACATTTGACTTCTGCGGGTCTTTACCATTCCATTCCCAACAATTGTGACAATGAGTACCTATTTCTAAGAGACTCGTAGAAACAGGTCTTCCTGCTTCTGCTAGGAAAGGACCCTGGACCACTACCTGGCAGGCAAGCACACTAACCAGGGTAACTTCACCAGCAGCAGAAAATAATTGAAACACACACAACGTGCTCTTTGTCTTCTAATGCACAATTAACAAACTGATGCAAGAACTGGCAGATTCTTTACATAAAGAAGCCACTAGTTAGTATCTTCTTTCTACAAAACAAGCATTAGGTCGAGTTGAATCAAGAACTGACATCACAGCACTCAGGATATTCCCATGATTATGTGCTCCAGTCATCTAGAACTATCAGTGAACAGATACTACCTATACTAGCTGCAGTTTTGTTATAGGTTGTGTATAGTCAGATTATAGTTATAGGTTATGTAAAGACATCACCTAAAAATATGCCTCCTTCCTTGTTGATCTCGGTCCTTGAAAAATGTTTTCTTAGTTGTGGTAAGTCACAAAATATCACCCAGCTGCTAATTAAGTAATTATTAATTAATAATTATTTATTTAAATAATCCTCATTTAGTTTCTCAATTCCATTACAAAATGTAAATTAATTCAAGACATTGACAGGCTAAACCAACTGTCAAAGTACTAAAGTAGTTTTTTTTTTTTTTTTAATCGGTTGTAAACTGAAAATTGTGTAATCATTACTCATTACAGTAATGAAAGTTAATGTCAAAAAAAAAAAAAAAAATAAGCAGCCAGACAATAAAGATTATACATAAGGTTCTTCAGTGCATTATAGTTCTAAGTACCCGAATATATAAAGTTGAAATGAACCTGAATTATCTCTGTTGAAATAAATGTGTCTTCCTCGAACCAACAATTGTTACAAACTAAAATGTGGACGAGATAAAGCAGCTTTTATGGCGGCTCTTATCAGCTGCTGCAATCCTGACGTATTTGCGGTTAATGTATGCAAGGTCACCGTGGTCGGCACCAGCCAATCACAGGCCAGGAGTCAGCCATGTGCCAGGACTCCAGTGCGTGCTATGACCTTGGTAGTTAAAAGCGGTTAGCGAACAGCTGAGGTCATTAAGATTCTTTCCCGGTCAATTCAGGCCAGATTGATGACATCATTTCACTTAACAGTGTTAATTTAACAAGTTGCATGCAACTACCAATTGAAATGTAAAAGTAACATGGCTGTATCACCAGTACTCTCTTATAGAACTGATGACGTAAGTCTCAATAATAAACGGTTTATTTTAAATAGAACTGCTGGGTTGTGTGGTCGATACCTTAAATAGACTAACCAAACGTCTAGTCATTTACTACAGCATTATTTGTGTCTTCCTTTCACAGGCTGCACAACCCTACAACTACACTACAACCTTTTCCAGTTTTCTACTGTTCATGATCTTATAGACTATAAGTTATTGTCAACTCCTCACGTTCTCCCTCCTAGTTCAAACCTAATCAATCTTGTTTTTATGCCTCCTTGTTATATGTGTACTTTGGATTTCTTAGACATAATTATTGACTGCGTTATGTTAGGTCACATGCCCAAACCATCTTTCATAACAACCTCCCCTTGACATCTTTTTAACACTTCTTAATCCTTAAACATGGTTTGAAGGCCAAATCAAGAGTTATCCAGTTCACATTACATAAAGACTTATGTAAATATTCATGAAATTAATTTCACTCTTATTCTATTACAGACTAAACTTTACTTTGTGTACTTTAATATAACCATGAATCACGGGTGAACTTTCAATTATTGTATAAACAAAACAATTTATGACGATAAAGAATATATCGCTCCCAATGTGGCACATTATGTATATAATAATATAAGAAATGTGAAATGATTTAAAAGTTTTATCCACAAATTACACTTACAAAATAAACTTGTACTTCGACAAATTTAATAAATATTTATATCCAGATAGTTACAATCGTTACGTTTCCACTTGCTCCGAAATCTGCTCTGCCAGAAGTTGACCTGGAGGCTGGCTTTTGTAGGGGAACCTGGAAGCATTCACTGTTCACGTGCTAGGGCAGTCGGCTGACGAAAACTAGTTCGTGGACGGTTCGTGGCCCGGCTCGAAGGGATACGTGACAGATTTGTATTTATAACAAACATAAAACTTTCTTCTCTTTAAGTAATTTTACCATTATTTTACGTAAACAAAACTTTTGTTATAAGGTGAGCTAAAATGTATTTGCATATTTCTAATATTACTTGGAAAGTTTGAAATGCTTTATTTTTGACAGCTTTACAAGAAAATACAACGAACCGTACTTTACAAAGTCTTCCCTCAAACCACAAACAGCTGATTGAAACCGGTGTATTCTGTTTGCGTGTGTGGCTGTGAATCATTGCAGATTCTAGGTGCTCGATTTCTTACAGCTGGTTCATATTTTGCTAGTACTGTTTCACAAACAGGCTGTTCGTACCTAGCCGTGCGCCTTGCCAGGGGAAAATTCGGTCAGAGGTAGTGTAACGGTTGAAGGACACGACCCAACATGTATTATAGTGACACTGTAAACATCTTGGACATGCAAGCAGACATGCTGAAAATGACGTGTTTAGACGGCTGATTTAACGGCACAAAACACGGCTGATTAATCTGCAAATTAGCAATGCATTCATAGCTTAGAAAGTATTTACATTTGCACAATTCCCATATTGGCACAATACATAATTAGGACAACATTATTTCAGCTGTTTGCTTAGGCTTGCAACTCAGAGAATTCTTCTTCTTCTTCTTCTTCTTCTTCTTCTTCTTCTTCTTCTTCTTCTTCTTCTTCTTCTTCTTCTTCTTCTTCTTCTTCTTCTTCTACATAATTACGAAAAATATCCCCAGCTCAGAAGAATTCCCCTGTCAAGGTGTTAATCAAGATGGTCTCTATGCCAGTGTTTTGCAACCTTTCTTTTGGTGCAGATCCTTACGCAAATATTTACGTTGCTTAAGGAACTCTATGCGGTGATCCAGGTGTCTGTCCTACTTTATGTAATAAACCAGTTGGGCAGAACTGTTGCATTTAGGCGATTCCAGTCTGTTTTTGTGGAACCCCTGGCTGCCACTTGCGGAACCCCGGTTGAAAAACCTTGCTCTAGGCTGTTTATTTAGGCCTCCCATATTTATATATTGTGCAATCCTTATTATGAGATATATTCTATTAACTATGGTACCTATTCACTGTAGCTTCACCAGTAACCCCTAGTCCTCTGCTTTTTTGTGTTTCAATAGGATTTTAATTATGTTTCTAATTTAATGTCTTTTTCATTCTTGGATCCCGTGTATTTCACCCTTCATTATGGTTATTAAGAAAAGAAAAGAAAAGTGGAAGCCGAGTGTCGATTTTTAAATGAAGAATGGGGAGTAAATACTTCTTTGTGGAAACAAAGGACCAGAAAACCAGATGTGTAAAATGCAGCGAAAGTGTTGCCGTTTTGAAAGAGTACAGTCTTCGGCGTCACTACAGAACAAAACATATATCAACATATTCAAAGTTTTCTTGAAAGTTACGCTCTGAGAAATATGAGTCAATGAAACGTAGTTTAGAAACACAAAGAAATCTCTTCACGAGAAAGTTTGCTGAAAATAAATCTGTTACTCGTACAAGTTACAAAATAGTGCATAAGTTGGCAGAACGAGGAAAACCGTTTACTGATGGCAACTTCTTCAAAGAGTGTATGATGGAAGCAGCAAATAACTTGTGTCCCGAGAAAGCCGATTTGTTTGGAACTATCAGCCTTTCAGCAAGTTCAGTTGTGCGAAGAACAGAAGAACTTGGAGTGAACATAGGAACAGCTGGGAGCTTGTTGTGGTATTCTCTAGCGCTGGATGAGTCTACTGATCTCTCGAGTACATTACAACTTCTCGTGTTCATTTGTGGTGTCAATTTGGACTTTAAGGTAACAGAAGATTTGGGATCCGTTTGCAGCATGCATGGAAGAACAACAGGAAAAGACATAATGGAAGTGCAAAACATTTTACAAGACAATAACCTTTATTGGAATCAGCTTCGATGTGTTACAATCGATGGAGGATAAAAACATGATTGGAGTGAGGAAGGGTCTGATGTGGCAGATCAGGTCTCAGTTGGAAGATTTGCAAATTCCGGGGGCTCTGTTCATACAGTGCATCATACATCAGCAAGCTCTCTGTGGGAACGACTTAGATATTTCTTGTGTACTGAAACCGTCGTTTCTGCCGTGAACTGCATTCGGGGACATGCACTCAATCACCGTCAGTTCCAGGCCTTTCATGAAGAAATTGATTCTGAATTATGTGGCTTGCCTTATCACACATCAGTGAGGTGGCTTAGCTGAGGCAAAGTCCTGTTTCGTTTTTACAGGCTCCGAAATGGAATAGATGTTTTCCTCACTGAAAAGATAGAGCTGATCCACAGCTGTCAGATCCTATCTGGCTGTCAAAATTGTCATTTTTGGTCGTCATCACATCCCACATGAATGAACTGAATATGAAACTTCAGAAAAAGGATAACCTCGTCTGTGATTTCTGCAGAATCATCAAAGCATTTCGGAGAAAGCTGTCATTGTTTGAAGCACAACTGGAAGGAGAAAACTTTTCTCATTTTCACTGTTTCAAAGAGTTTTTAGCTACAATCGCCGAAGATGTCAACCTCGATTTTCCGAGAAAAAAAAATTATTGTGACTTTAAGAAGCATGTTTTGGAGAGATTTTCAGATCTATACAGAATTGAGAGCGAGATTCTTCTGTTCCAGAATCCGTTTGATTGCAACCTTGATTATGTGCCAGTTGAACTACAGTTGGAGCTCATTGATTTGCAAGCAAATTACTTGTTTAAACAGAAGCACAGAGAAGGAAAACTTGTTGAATTTTACCGCTGCTTAACTGATGTTGAGTTTCCAAAACTGAAGAAATTTGCCGCTGGTATGGCATTAGTGTTTGGAACAACTTATGTCTGTGAGCAAACATTTTCAAAAATGAAGTATATGAAGTCAACACATCGAACGAGATTGACTGATGAATATTTGAAAGCAATTCTCTTGATTGGATGCTGCAATTCCAAACCAAACATTGATGATATCTTGAAAGCCAAATATCAGTTTCACAAATCTCAGTAACCTTTTTTGCTGCTTAGTTTGTGAGATTCGGATATGTGCACACAAGGTCTGATGTAACTATCTTTTTGCTAATTTCGCCTTCTTTGATAACTTTTTTAGTGAATAAATATGTTGGTTGTCTTTGTTTCTTGTGCATTGCACGCCACTCACCCATGCTTAACTTAGTTTTTCGTCTTTTTTTCCAGAGATTTCGTTCTAGCTTGCAAGTATTGTGAAAGTTAGTTGCATATCCTTTACAGGACGTTTGCAGTCAAAACCAGCATTTTTTCCTGTTGTTGATGTCTTGGCAAGTTTACATTCAGTAGTTTGCTATTGCTTTCTGAATGACCGGCACCCATACTATAGCTTATAACACCAGCGCAACGCGGTCTGCTGCCAAATCGCGCGCAGTTGTGGTTTAAAAGCGGGTACACGGGATTACGAATCGCGTCCTTAAGACCTTCGTCACGGAGACGGCGCATGTATTGTACAGAATGATAATCCGGCCCGCGCTCGTTATTTTGTCTGTTATCCGGCCCGCTGTGAAAAAAGTTTGGTTACCCCTGCTATAGACGAATTTGGGGGGGGGGGGGTTACGCTGGACTGACGAAACGAAAAACATGGTTCAGTCGCCTAGTGACTGAGTCAAATGCGTAGTGTGAGCATCTGTCCGCGGTTGTTGTATTGTGATTTGCATGTTCAGAAAAAATGGCGGACGACGGGTTGCTGAACTAGCTGGTTTTGCCTTGTGCTATAATGTTTGTGCAACTGCTGGATTTCTAGTGACTGCCACTTCCATCGACGATGAAATGTAATTTCAGTGGTGGATTCTTGTGTTGGCATTCTGGCAGCGGCCTTGTGCATGTACGCCTGTGCATACTGTTCATTTGTCCGGACTGTTGTATGTTCCACTTTTCAAGAGGGATAGTGAGGAGCTTTTTGTGTTATTTTCGGAGCATTATGGGGTGACCCTTTGCCGTGAAGTTGGAACTGCCATTAACGACAAACAATAATATTCCACATAGAAAACAAAATAATTACAGTGCAGAAAATTGCACAAAGCGATACAGAAAAGAAGGTTGATTGTGTTTTACGTGACGAAGACCTATTAAGTAGAGTCCTGGAATGCAACATCCTTGGCATAAAAGGAACATATCAACCGGGAGGGACATTTGTTGTCTTTAGCAGCCGCGATCTGTGGCGGCAAATAATTGAAATATGTATGCAAGAGATGAGAAACAGAAGGTTGTCATCTTTGGCGAGGCTTGAGTCGGTTTAGAACAGACCAGCCCAAGAGGTTAATTTGCATGATGATGATGATTATGATGATGGTGATGATGATGATGATGGTAAAGAAAATGTTACGTCTCGATTGTCAGTGCAAGACAGACAGACAGACAGACAGACAGACAGACAGACAGACAGACAGACAGACAGACAGAGGAACCTGAAGAAGAAGACCCAGCGCCTCAGCAGCTGCACAAGATGATAAGGCAGAACCAGAAGCCAAGAAGAAGCAAAGAAGAACAAGAACAAGAAGAAGAAGAACAACAACAACAACAACAACAAAAATGTGGAGGAAGTGGAGTTGCAAGAGGAGGTGTACCATAACCCATTTCCCACTTGTACTATTTTACTCCTAGCCTTGACGTTGCTTTTTCCACCCTGGCACAAAGAATCTACATGTGTGCACTTAAGCAAAGCCGTGCAAACAAATAGGTTTCCGCAACATACGACTATCTGAAAAGTCTGTCCTCCAACGCTTGCCAAACCAATGCACACTTACCTATATCAGCGCTAAACACACACCATTTCCCTGCCTCTAGACACCCAGACAGGCTGCACGGCTGCACACCAGTCTTGCATTCTCATGTGTGCTCGATTTATTGTTTTGTTTTGTTTTACGCTCTTTGGGTTTAATCCAGGCCGCCAAATGGCCGACTTTATTGTCTAGCTGCATACGACGTTAGAACTGGGTGAGGAGGACATGTTATCAACCCGCTATGGATACTCAGTTTTAACCTTGGGGTTTGCACGAAGGTCACATGTGTAGACCAGGGCTTTTCAGACTGTATCATCTTTGTACCCATCCTTTGGGATCACGTGTATAGCCTGGAAGAACTGTTACATCATATTGGCCTAGAGAGAGTGCCTTGGCAGGAAGTAGCCGGGGAATCTGGCAGACAATCAGGACTCCGAGGAAGGCCAGATGGACACATAATCAAACTGCAGCTGTAACCTTTAGTCTTGGGACTCTTCGCTGGTTGTTGAAGGTGGGGATGGAACACTTATGGGAATGTCCCGAGTTATTCATTCATTCATACATTTATTCATCCATCCATTCTTCCATTGATTCGCTTATTGACTAATTCATACATTTATTCTTTACTGTGGGAAGATAGCATCAAGATATGGAAGAGCAGCATTCTGTCAAAATGTCAAAATGTACAGACACAATGAGAGACAGTAAGGAGAGATCCATTGCAAACAGCTTTCATTGTGAAAACTGCACTTGATTTGTTTATTCAACAGTGTGCCGGTCTCCCTGGCCAAGGCTATTAACGACATTGTTCGTAATCCCGTATATCCACGTGGGGAAAACAGCAGCTGCGAGAATCGGCAACGGTTCGCGACGCGCTAGTAACTTACGGGGGTATGTGAGCCGGTCGTTCAGAAAGCAATGGCAAACTTTTTTTTTAAATTCGCATATCCTTTACAGGACATCGCTGTCAACAGCAGCATCTTTCAGCTGTCCGTTGATTTCTTGGCAAGATTACGCCCAGTAGTTTGTCATTGATTTCTGAGCGGCCGGCTCAGTTATCCCGCAAGTCACCAGCGGGGGTCGAACCGCCTCCAGCTCTCGCCCGCTACGAGACTCTGCGTGATAAACGGGATTAAGGAGAAAGTGTTGTACTATTATCTCTCCACCGTCTTCTTGGTCTACCTCGGGGTCTACGGTCATTTATTTCCTGAGTGTAAGCGAGTTTTGTTTCCCTATTATCTTCCATTCTTTCTATAAGCCCCAGCCATTGTAGTCTATTAGCCTTCATGATACCAGTGATTAGGGATATGCAACATAAAAAACAATGTGTGTGCGTGTGCGTGATGGCGTGCGTGTATGTGTGCGTGATGGCGTGCGTGTATGTGTGTGTGTGTGTATGTGAGTGAGAGAGAGAGAGCCAGAGAGAGAGAGAGAGAGAGAGAGAGAGAGCCAGAGAGAGGGGGAGGTAGGGAAGAATTTGTACGATCTTATATCTAGCGTGAGGTGTAAAAGTGAGCGAATAACTACTCTGACATTGTTATGATAAGACTACATTGTTTGAACTCAAATGTTACGAAAACGTTCTTACAATATAAAAAATAAAAGTTAGTTGCATATTCTTTACAGGACGTTGCAGTCAACACCAGCATTTTTTTGCTGGCAAGTTTTCGTTCAGTGGTTTGCCATTGATTTCTGAACGACCGACGCCCATATCATTTCGTAAATAACCAACGCAACGCAACGCGGTCTGCTGCCAAATCGAGCGCAGCTGTGTTTCTAACGCGAGTATGCGGGATCACGAACTGCGTCCGTAACCCATTCGCCGCGGAGCGGCTTCTTACAATATAGTGGACTAAAAATGGGTTTAAAAACTTAAAATGGGCTTTATTTTAACCCACACCTCCAGGTCTCATTCCGCAGGACTGCATGTCGTAAGCATCGCACAAACTCCGTGGCTCCTAAGACGGATCCACCCGGAATCTCTGGTGGAAAAAAAAAAACGCTGCACTCGTCTGGAATCGAACCCACAACCTTCGTAGCGCGAGGTAGGCGGTTTAACAACTTCGCTACGGATTTCCCTCGTTGAAAAAGGAAGAGGCAAAAATAGCGTCAGTTAACATGATCTGAACACAGCAGAAAACTGGCTGGTAAACAGCATCCGGTCTCTGAAACGGCAATAACTACTTTGGCCATATGAAACGCCACGGTAGCTTGGAAGAAGATGCCGCTGTCGATCAGCGGGAAGATAAACACTGGACAATGAGGACAATTTGGCATGAAGATGGACGAAGCAGGATAACTGACAACGGATGGAGTAACCTTTCAGCGGACCCTCATGAGAACTACGTGCGGCAAAGGACCTGCTACAAGATACTAACATCATAGGCCCATGAGCCGTGTCATGCAAGATCGAACTCACGACTCGCATGTTGATGAAGATTGCTATAAGGCTCTGCTACAGAGAACGGGCGCGTCGTCATGGTTGATAGGAAGCCGGGCAGATAATAGTATGAGTGCGGTCATGCGAGAGTTCGGCACCTGCTTTCGTCGTCACGCTAAGTGAGGGAAACACTGATCACTTTCCGTGCACCCAGGTCGACATAATATGATGCCCCTATTACACCACAGACACATAGCAGGAAACTGCCGGAGACGTTCGACTACAGATACCCGTCGTCAGTCTCTTCACAGGCGACAGAACAGAAAGCACCAACAGCACTGTACTCGTATTGTCCTGCGACAGAACAGAAAGCACCAACAGCGCTGTACTCGTATTGCCCTGCGACAGAACAGAAAGCATCAACAGCGCTGTACTCGTATTGCCCTGCGATAGAACAGAAAGCATCAACAGCCCTGTACTCGTATTGCCCTGCGACCTCGCTCCTTGACTTAGATCTATTGTGCTATGTGTTACTACGCGCGCACAAGTGTCGAGGTTGTCAGAGTAGTTCGTAATAGACATTTATCTTCACGTGTTATTTCGAAAAGCCATCTTTAACACCGTAGAGATGCCTATTTTGTTGTTACTGTTTAAACTTTAAAGATGTAACTATAGTTAATTGAATAGCTAGGGTAATTAATTACCAACAATCGTGACACAATAAAGGAAATTAAAAGACGAATATTCATTGCTCTTTAGCAACTAAAACAACTGAATAAATTGTGGAGTTAGATAGAACTACAAAAATTAGATTTTTAAGAGCATGCTTCTTTCCCATTGCTACATACGCAAGTGAGACCTGGACACTTACTAAACACGCTGAACAGCGCATAAATACTTTTGAATATAAATGTTATAGACGTGTTCTAAGAATATCTTGGATACCGAAAGGTACGACAATTGAAGAAGGTTGACTGCTAACGGCGATAAAACAAGGAAAAGTGAAATATTTTGATCACTTGAAACTTCTTGAAAGTTTGGAGAACAATCGTGGAGTGGTATATGCCCGGGAAGAGAAGAAGAGGTAGGCCAAAGAGAAGATGGGTGCAGGATGTGGCTGATGATCTCCAGATGGGTGTATCGAACGCGGGACATCTTGCTTACGATCGAGAAGTTTTCTGGAAGGTTGTTATGGGAACGAAGTTCTTCAAGGGACATGCTACTTGATGAATACATATGTAATAAACTTTAAAGATGTAATTATTGTTAATCTACTTATAACTATTGATAATCTTAAGAATATGTTTTTGAGTCTCTGTGGTGAAGTAGTCAAGCCATTTGACTCGGGCTCCGATGGTTGTATGTTAGATTCCTGGCCGCGTACATCGGTTCACGAGTGAAATTTTTCGGAGACTCCTGTGGGTCGTCGCTTTGTTTCTTTTTTTTTTTAAAGAATATTTTTACATTCACTTAGATATTACCATTTTGTATTATTTTTTCTTCTTCTTGGAGTCGACAATGATTTCTGTTTTCTTACAATTCAATTCCAAACCCATTTTGTCATTGTGTATAATTACCTCATCCACGAAATGTTTTAGATCAAAGAATGTTAACAACCTCAAATATCTGCAACAAATCAAAGAAACAAAAAGCACCCTCTGCAGTCACGGATGGCCAGATTTCTGATATTTTAATGGTGCGAAGTGGGGACCACTTCTTGGATTCAGCATTTGGTTTAGGCTGGGGTCAAGGTGACACGTCGTGCGGCTGGCGAGGAGTGTTATCTAGGACGGGCCATTGAAACGTTTTATAACGACACTGGCTAATTAATCCTCCCACTCTTTCTCATACTCCTCTTTCTCCTCCTCCTTCTTTCCTTCATTCTCCACCCTTTTTCTTCTTCTTCCTCTTCTTCTTCTTCTTCTTCTTCTTCTTCTTCTTCTTCTTCTTCTTCTTCTTCTTCTTCTTCTTCATCATCATCATCATCATCATCATCCCACTCCTCCCCCTCTTCTGCTGATGCGTTCCATTGCCTATAGCCCCAGACTGACTCTATTTTCGGGATAAGGGTTTTTTTTTTTAAAGGAGGGGAGGGGTGGGGGGTGTCTCTAGAAAATCTGGAACCGTCAACCCTAGCTTGTAACTCGCGAATCTATTTGCTCACGCCTAATGTAGGAACATATCTAAACGCTTAAAGATGTAAAACAACAACAATCATCATCATCATCTCCATAAAATAAACTTCGGAACGTAAATTACAAGTACTCCAGAAGTCGGCGTAGATTTTCCTGATGGCGATAGACACTGGTAATAAGGAAAGCTAATCCACACGCAAAAACCAGTCCAGCGCACTCCCCGGTAGCACGTGTGTGGACTACGCTAAAGTTAAACATAGAAAAAGAGTGTTGAGGTGCTACATAGAACTTTTGTATGGATGTGAAGAGTTGACAATGAGCAGACAGGCTGAAAAACATCTGATGGCTGTGGAGATGGGGTTTCTGTGGGAAATGCAAAGAATACCACGGACAGACAGAAAAAGCAATGAATAAGTCCTTCAAGGAACAAACAAAAATCGTCAACTGATTTGAGACATTAGACGTAGAGTCGAAATTTGTTGGGCATGTTATGAGGAAAAAAAATGAATTGGAGAACTTGGTGACAACTGGCAAGATCGAAGGGAAGAGACCAATGGGAAGACCAAGAAGTAAATACCTGGATGACTTGGCCACGTGGCATGGTCGAGACAGGAACACGGAGCTGATCCACGACTCTGGTGATCGAGTGAGATGGCAAAACATGACCGCCAACGCTTATCGGCATGGCACATGATGGATGGATGGATGGGAAGTTCAAAGCGAGAAAATAAATAAACACAGAAACTCTTATGGCGTTTGTATTGCAAACCTAGGAGAGGGGTGTGGGGGGGGGGGGGGGGGGATGACAGGTCTCGAATTATGGTGTCCGTCTCGAGTTCTGGAGGTCCCTGGTTCAAGCCCCTGTGAGGGCCGGGATTTTTTCACGTGGACTTCTAGTAACAAAATTTCCCCTGGTCTCTGGGTAGTGAGATTGGACGCCCGTGTGTATTGTTGCGCACGTAAGAAAATCCCTTGGCGGGCAAAATTTCGAGTTAAAAATCTACCCAAAGTAATTCAGGATCCTCGCCGGTGCTACGGAGTTCGTGCATTGAGCTGAAATTCTCCAGACCCAGGCTTGAGTTAGGAGTAGAACGGAGCACTTATGGATGGGTTACACCGTGATTCAATTAGCATGATTCAGAAGGTCGAAGCTGGATTTGTAAATAGACAGTGGATTGAGTCGCTGCGGAAGTCTGTTGTCCGTAAAGTTACCTTCATCTTCGTCCAGGAACATGCGGGAGTGGAGGAAAATGAACGAGCTGACAAATTGGCTGGCTCTGCACCCCCTGTAGATGGCCAGCCCATGGATCGTGCCGATGTTATTAACGTCCTTAAAGATATGGCGAGAACAGAGGACTTTGACGTCAGTGAATCAACATCGCTGTCCAGGATGAAAGACTCGGGAATAAGAATCGGCACGGCCAGACGCGAGAGGTACATCGGGAAAACAAAGCGCCTCATCAACCAACACAGAACTGGCACTATTAGCCACCGGACGCTGATGCATATGCTGGGGGGGGGGGGAGGATCTGAGCACCTATGGACCTGTCAGGAGAGCAATGAAGATACCCCAACTGATAACTGATAACTGATAACCCGTGTGCCATGATGTTGATCCGTCGACTAAACTCAACTAAATTGCAAACCAAATGTTTGTGCACTGCCAGCATTTTAAAAAAAAGGTCACGCGTGTGTCTGTACCCAGAGGTTGGAGCAAAATAACCAAATGCAAAAAAAAAAAAAAAATGTTAATATAAATAAGTTGGCGTTTTGCCACAAAGACAACGTGGCCAAAAGCACTCAGGTAAATATGGCTACCGCAGCCACCCTTCGTTTATTACGCCTGGCATTTATAAGCCAAACCACAAAATGTGTAGCTGCCACGAAATAGATGATGATCCTGTTTCCAGCCGAATGGCGAATCTGTTTTACCAGCTCTGTTCCAGCAGAGGAGTATCCGCGTCTGTCTTCAGTTTTAAGGCGGTTACCCGAAAACCTCATTAAAGAGTATGTAAAGCCATGCCTGGCACGATGGTGATTCTCCAGAGGCGGCAACTGAAGATTGAGAAGTGGGGAGACATTTGGCGTATGTTGGTGAATATGACAGTGGGAAAGATATGGTTACACTAGTAAATATGATAGTAGGACATGTGTGTTAAATAAATATGACAGTGAGACAGAAAGAATTAAACTTAATAACTGTGATAACGAGACAGAAAGTATTAAACTAATAACTATGTTAATGAGACAGAGATAATCACATGTGTGACCATTTCTGATATTTATTTCTACTAAACAAGCATAGACAGATAACATTCACATGTCGATTTGAAGTTTTCTTGATCAGATCCACCGTGCTAGTATCTTCCTTTGGTGGTCAGATAGTGTGAACTCTGATACCTGCTTCTTTCCCTTATCTTCCGCGGTTGTCGTGGAATATCCTAGAATGGGTCAAACGTATATTGTGGTATTACCCAAAGGTCTAAGGTCATTCTGAAAACAAGACAGGACACAGATTGGTCACGGTTTCACTGATAATTCTTTCGATTGACAGTTGTTCAGATTGAAAATTGACCACATTGAAAATTATTCAGACTGAAAATTGCTAGGGTTGATAATTTTACAGATTGACAGCTGTTCATATTGATAATTGCTCGTCAGATTGTAAATTGTTCAAATCGACAATTGCTTGGATTGAAAATTGTTCAGCTTGATAATTGTTCAGACTGATAATTGTTCAGCTTGACAGTTGTTCGGATGACAAATCCTCGGATAGACAACTGTTTTGATTGAAGGGTATCACATATCAAGCGCGCGACAAGACTCCTGGTCAACACGGACCTGACACATTTAGTCACATACATCGATGGATACTTTACGGAGCAAGTAGGAGCACCTATGGGCGTATCCGTAGATCTCTGTTGATATACCACACCGAACTGACCATCATAGAACAGGCAAACAACCCCGCTCTTGACTACCTAAACCTAGTTCCAGTTATTTTATGTAATAAATAAACAAGTTCTATTTACATTCAAATATAAATAGCCCAAGATCCAGTTAAATTTCAAATTGTCCTAATTTGTACCGCTGGACCAAAGAACGGAATTCTGCTGAGTGAATCAAGTGTTATCTTTGTTCAATGTCAGTTAGTATGTGTGTACCAGGCCTGGAACGAATACACTTGCCGGATTATCTGTTATTACAATTAGTTCCTATCTTCTTCTCTCTACTTCTACGGCGAGGTGGTTAAACTGCCTGTCACGCGATCCGAAGATTGTGGGTTCGTTTTCGGACTCCATCTTTCGGTTAAAAAGTGCTATTTTCTAGAAATTCCAAGGGATAGTCGCTGGAGTTACAAAGCTCGTGTTCTGTGCGAAGCTTTCGGAAGAAGACCCAACCATATGGGATATAACTCGATGCCATGAAGCCGAACCTACCGCCTTCAAACCTCTTTTTTCTCCCTCAATCTTTCTCTCCCTTTCTGTTTTGCTCCGCAGTGTTTGGATAAGATCAGATTTCCAGATAGAGCTATGTGTGTACTCTATCATCATCCAGTGTGTGTTCTGTGGAGAGATCTGCCCCATAAAATCATTCATTCAGTAGCATGTCCTTTGCAGAACCTAGCTTCCATAACAACTTTCCGGAAAACCTCTCGATCACAAGCAAGATGTCCCGCATCCGATATGCCCATCTGGAGATCATTTGCTACATTCTGCACCCATCTTCTCTTTGGCCGTCCTCTTCCTCTCTTCCCAGGCATATACTCTATCCATGATTATGAGACTGACGCGTTACCTAGTGCGATACCGGAGACGCTGATTTTGGTCACTTGAAACGTTACGAAAGTTTGGAGAGAACAATACAGTTTTTCTTTTTCCTCCAAACTTTCGTGACGTTTCAAGTGACCACATTATTTCAATTTTCTTTGTTTTATCGTCTTTAATAGCCAACCTTCCTCAATATTCAGCTCTTGAAGTATCGATGCATTTGTTCTTTTCTGTATCCAAGATATTCTTAGAGCTTGTCTATAACATTTATATCCAAAGGCATTTATGCGTTGTTCAGTTTGTTTAGTAAGTGACCAGGTCTCAATTACTGCCCCATAATTCTTTCGAAATATCTCTCTGCTACAGGCCAGGTGTGCCGCCGCTGTTGCTGTCATGTATAAGTTATTGATCACGTCTTGAATCTATCTACCTTATGGCCTACCTCTTCCACGTCTTCCCGTTGCACATCCCTCCATATTTGTCTTTTCCAGGGATTAATGTATTTTACACGCCGGAATAGTAACTAGAGTGATAGGTTCGAATCCTCGGTAAGGGGTGGATTTATTGCTAATCAGCACAGTTCGCGGCGACTGCCATAGCCAGGCGGCCTTAATTCTTTAGGCTCCACCCCCCCCCCCCCCACACACACACACACATACATACACGCACACAACGATCTGCAAGGGACATGCAGCGTTTTAAATATACCCTTGAAAGAATCTATGCAGTAGTCTTTCTCTCCTCTCTCTCTCTCTCTCTCTCTCTCTCTCTCTCTCTCTCTCATCTCTCTTCTCTTTCTCTTTCTCTATTTCCTTCTCTCTCTCTCTCTCTCTCTCTCTCTCTCTCTCTCTCTCCCTCTCTCTCTCTTATCACTCTCATCTCGGTCTCCTCTCGCTCCCCTCTCTCATCCCCTCTCTATCTCCTTTCTTTTTCTCTCTCTCTCTATTTCCTTCTCTCACTCCCCATCCCTCCTATCTCTTTCTGTCTCTATTCCCCTCTCTCTCTCTTCTCTCTCTCTCTCTCTCTCTCTCTCTCTCTCTCTCTCTCTCTCTCTCCCTCTCTTTCTCTCTCTATTTCCCTCGCTCTTTCTTTCCTGTCTCACCCCCCCCCCTTTTTTTTTCTCTATTCCCCCCCCCCTCCCGCTCTCTCTCACTTTGTAACTGATTGTAGGCCCAGACCAGCAGCTGGCTGGCATGGCTTCGTGGTCATAAGATGTTCAAGGGAGTCTATTAGACTGCTTCTCTAAGTGTATTCCAATATTGCAGGTTCTAGGCCACCCGCTACATGTACATTGATATATTAATGTGTCACCCTGCAGCACTTTGCTATGGGTCTGTTGTAGGCCCTGAATCTTATTCTTCTTCTTCTTCAGCATTCCGAGCCATTGAGGTTCTTTGCTGCAGATACAATCCGTCTCCATTCGTCTCTCTGGTGGACCCTCTCTTGCCAGTCATTGATTCCCAGTGCTTGTAGGTCTGTATATGTATTATCTCTCCACCGTCTTCTTGGTCTACCTCGGGGTCTACGGTCATTTATTTCCTGGGTGTAAGCGTGTTTTGTTTCCCTATTATCTTCCATTCTTTCTATATGCCCCATCCATTGTAGTCTATTGGCCTTCATGATACCAGTGATTAGCGGGGACTTAAACAGATCATAAATGTCTTTGTTACTTCTTCTTTTCCACTCTCCACTTTGTGTATCCCTAATGGGCCCAAAGATGCATCTTAAAACTGGGTTCTCAAAGGTTTGTAACAAGGCTTCGTCTCCTTTCGTTGTATTCCATGTTTCAGAGCCATACAGCACAATTGGTCTGATCAGTGTTTTGTATATTGTGATTTTGGTATTACGAGATAGCACATTTGATTTTAGTAGATGTTGTAGTGCATAGTATATCTTATTTCCAGAACTGATTCTAGTTTGTATTTCTTCCCTTATGATGTTGGAGCAGTTGAAGACTGTACCCAGGTATTTGTATGTTTCCGTTCTTTTAATGGTCATATTATCTATGTGTATGTGGCCAGAGTTTTTAGCCATTCCTTCTCTTGAAATTACCATATATTCTGTCTTATCTTGGTTGATAACCAGTCCCATCTGTTGGGCTTTTTCCTTTAAGTGAGTCATTATTTCCAATGTCTTTTGTTCATTTTCCCCTGTAATAACTATATCATCTGCATAACCAAGCAGCTTGGATGTGCCTCCAATATCACATTCCTCCTTTACCTTCCTTACAACTTTCTCTAGAGCCAGATTGAAGAGTAGCGGCGGTAGTGCATCACCCTGTTTCAAGAAGCCCTGAATACACGGAGCAATACGTGACCTGTCTTTCCTTCACTTAGCGAGACGACGAACGCAAGAGTCGAAAAATTTGAAAACAAACATAAGGGACACTCTGACATGATTGGGGGTATATTGGTATATGGTGCTATCCCCATATTTATACAGAACAATCGACATTCGATGGGTGCTGTTATCAGTGTTACGCCGGACGCCTTCACAAGAAGGAGTGGACGGCCAGTTGAAAGGCTAGATTTACGATGGTTTAAAATGCACACCAATCTTTCGACTGAATAACCTTGACATGCTGCTGCAACTGCATCAAACCTGCAGAGTGCAGATCTCTGAATCATCATCATCACCATTATGTGACACGCCCTTCGCAAATCATCGTTTTCATCACGCCTCGATATTCTCGTTACTGAATGCAAAGCAGGTCGTGAATCACCCGTATCTGTGAATAAAGAATTCAAATAACTATCAGGCCCATATATACAACCTGACGGCTTCTGATAAAGACCAGTTGTCCTTGATATGAATGCGAAACGAGTGGAAAAGGGAGGAATCTGCGCTGTTGCTTAGCTGGGCACTACGAGCAATTAATCCGACCAGGGAAAATGTCACGTGACCTAACGGCGTTTTATAAACCAGCGGATGTTAACTCGGTAAAAACGAAAACGTATACAGGCAGTTTAGAAGCCCACATCCTACACCTGTAAAGATATTAGTTACATATCCTTTACCGGACGTTGCATTCGACCCCAGCATTTTTGTTTTGTTGGCTGTTAGTGATTTCTTCGCACGTTTAAGTCCAGTAGTTTGTCACTGCTTTCTGAACAACGGGCACTCATACCATTGTATAAAAACCATAGCAAGGCGATCTGCTTCCAAATCGCCAGTAGTTCTGTTTCGAAAGCAGTATGTGAGATTGCGAATTGCCCTCGTAACACCTTCGCCACAGCGTATGTAAAAATATATGACAATAAAAGCAGAACTGACACGAGTCGCCCGTGAGTTACCGGGGCCAGTGGGGGGAGCAGGGATTAGTAGGACTGTAACCTTATGTATGGATTTCAAGCGTGGACAATGAACAGACAGGCCGAGAAACATTCGATGGCTGTGGAAATGGGGTTTTTGAGGAAGATGCAAAGGATACCATAGACAGGCAGAAACGCCAATGGCAATGTCCCACAAGAAACAAATTAAAATCATAAACTGATTAGAACAATTAGACAGTCACACTATTTTGGTCACGTTATGAGAAGGAATAAATTGGAGAACTTGGTGACAAGATAGGGGGAAAGATAACAAGGGGAAGACAGAGGAAGACAAATACCTGGAAGGCTTTGCCGCGTGTATGGTCGAGACAAGAACACTGAGCTGATCTGCTATTCTGATTATCAAGTGAGATGGCGAAACATGACCGCACACATGTATCGGCATGTCACATGATGAATGAATGAACCTATTCTGTCCAGTTCTCGGTTTTCGTTCGTGTATTTATTGTAAGCTATCAAACATGTCACAAGAGACGACGTAGGGTGGCTGGGCTTGGAAATGGCTGGAGCATCTCGTAGAACACTTTAACTGCAAAATCTAACCGAAAAACGGATTGGTTGCTCGTATAAGAGCTACAATGCAGGCAAGGAGAGACAAAGAAAACAATGAAGAAGAGGAAGGGGAGTATGAAAAAGAGAAGAAGAACAATAACGAACGAACGAATGAACTTTATTTTAAAATTGTCACAAATTGGGCATGCAAGCCCGTCTTACATTCAGCCCTTCCAATCACTCATCTGTCGCAAACCAGTTATTTATCATGAATGTTACATTTACATTGAAAGAATAAAACAAAAACATTGTAAAAAGAATGCTGTAAACATACACCAAACATAAACAGTTCATATTTCCGACGTTATGAGATAGGCACACACACACACATTCATACATAGACACACATATGCAACCATATATGTGTACACTCACATTCATCCATGCATATATACAACATGTATACCCACATACATTTACACACACACGCACACGCACGTGATATGTAGAAACACTCGCCTACACAAACAGACAGACATACACATACAAAAAGGCTTACATTCATTCTCTCTCTCTCTCTCTCTCTCTCTCTCTCTCTCTCTCTCTCTCTCTCACACACACACACACACACACACACACACGCACGCACACACACACACACACATATTCTTCCCAAAAAGAATAAAATTGGGTGGAACTGCGTATTTGTAGACCGACCTACTCCGTATACTTCATGTGATATGTCGCAAGCACTATTCCTCTCTCTCTCTCTCTCTCTCTCTCTCTCTCTCTCTCTCTCTCTCTCTCTCTCTCTCTCTCTCTCCAATCTTGGTTCTCTGTGCCTATCTGTGCCATGTGTCTTGCTGGTGGTCGGATCCTATACAGCCTCAATAACACAAGCACTGGGTGATTTGATCCTAAAATACGTTGTATAACAATCAACCGTACTGACTCTATTTCGTAGGGAACAGTATGAGTGAAGCCTCGTATTTGTAGACCGACCTACTCCGCATACCTCATGTGATATGTGGCAGGCACTTTCCTCTCTCTCTCTCTCTCTCTCTCTCTCTCTCTCTCTCTCTCTCTCTCTCTCTCTCTCTCTCTCTCTCTCCAAACCATCTTGCTTCTCTGTGCCTACCCACATCATGTGCATCACCAGTGGTCGGATCTTATACAACCCAATAACACAAGCATTGGGTGATTTGATCTTATAATACGTGGTATGACAATGAACCTTACTTACCATATTTAATAGGGAACAGTATGAGTGAAGCCTCGTACTTGTAGACCGACCCACTCCACATACCCCATGAGGCACATCACAGGAATGATACCCACCACCCTCTCTCTTTCCCTCCCTCCACCCCCCTCTCTCTCTTCTTATATATACCTTGCACATGCCCATGTACACTATGTATGAATGTCTGTTGAGCGGTATATATGTATGTATGTGCGCTCACGCATATCAGTCCACCCAGACTTTAGGATTTGCCTTAAAATAACATAAGTGAGCACATAATGTGATTTTGGTTAGTACTAACATCATGCTTGCGCCATCTCATGCTTCGTTAGTGACTGCTTGCCGTCCTGCCCTCCTGCTTCCGTCCCCCCCCCCTCCTTTCTATGTGCTCACTGAACCGCAACACCCAGCACCCCTCCATTATCCTCCATTTAACGCCGTCGGTTGGGTAAAAAAGAATACATCGGAGATATTCTTAGTCACCCACAGATCGGAACTGTGAGGTAAGTATGAACACATTTTTTTCAATTCTCATTTTCTCCTCATTGCTTTAATTTTTTTTTTCATCCTTTTGTTCTTCTCGTCCTGTCGTCACCTTTTGATGTAGTCACAGGAGATCTCCTTGACTATATGTTGTGTTTGTGAATGTGTTTGTTTGCTGATGACGGCTAATCGCCGCAACGTCCTGTATGTGTCGTAAATCTGT
The DNA here is from genome assembly GCA_963921405.1 of Cepaea hortensis. Classification (NCBI taxonomy): domain Eukaryota; kingdom Metazoa; phylum Mollusca; class Gastropoda; order Stylommatophora; family Helicidae; genus Cepaea; species Cepaea hortensis. The sequence continues at coordinate 152,708,758 of OY992876.1, forward strand.
TATGCAAAGCTGCACTACTTTGTCAGCAGAGAAGGACTGTGGAAGATTATGGCAAAATATGGCTGTCCACGAAAGTTTGTCCAAATAGTGCGGCTATTTCATGACGGCATGCAGGCAAGAGTACAGGAAAATGGTGAACTGTCTGAACCCTTTCCTGTAACCAATGGAGTGAAGCAAGGATGTGTCCTGGCACCAACACTGTTCAGCCTCATGTTTTCAGCCATGTTGATGAATGCCTTCGAGAACGACGACATTGGAATAGACATCAACTACCGTATGGATGGAAAGTTATTCAATCTCAGAAGGCTGAAAGCTAAAACCAAAATTGACAGCGGCACCGTCAGAGAGCTCCTGTTTGCTGATGATTGCGCTCTATACGCCAACTCAGAGGCGGACATGCAACATAATGTTTCAGCTTTCTCACATGCCTGTGCCAACTTTGGGCTCAATATCAACTTGGAGAAGACTGTAGTTATGTACCAGCCAGCTCCAGGGAATAATCACACTGTGCCGAATATCAAAGTGAATGACCATAGACTAAGTGTTGTGGACAAATTCACCTATCTTGGCAGCACTGTGTCACAAGCTGCCACAATCGATGACGAAGTGAATGCAAGAATCTCCAAGGCCAGTGCAGCCTTTGGCAGACTGTACAAGAATGTATGGGACAGAACTGGAATAAGCCTGCAAACAAAGCTAAAAGTCTACAAAGCAGTTGTATTATCCACACTGCTATATGCTTGTGAAACCTGGACTGTTTATCAGCGACACGTTAGGAAATTAAACCACTTCCACACAGTCTGCCTAAGGAAGCTACTGAAGATTAAATGGCAAGACAAGATTCCAGACACTGAAGTCCTAGAAAGAGCATCCATGCCCAGTATCCACACTCTACTGATGAAGAATCAGATTCGCTGGGCTGGTCACTTGACCCGCATGCCAGATCACAGGCTCCCTAAACGAATTTTCTACAGCGAACTGCGTTGTGGTAAACGCACCCAAGGTGGCCAGAGGAAACGTTTTAAAGACACTCTGAAAATTTCACTGAATGCTTTTGGAATTCGTCA
>OY992876.1:152714824-152755728 GCA_963921405.1 Cepaea hortensis
ATTCGAAGGCTAGGTTTTAATAGCGGTAGCTAATATTAGTCGTGCACCGCCCGTAGTGCAGATGGACGGATCCATGAGGGTGGTAGGTTTTTCACAAATTATATTTTAAGGATACTCTAAGGTGGGTGCATCGGACTCCCTGGCCAAGGCTTTAACGACATTGTCCGTAATCCCGTATATCCACTTGGAGAAAACAGCAGCTGCGAGAATCGGCTGCTGTTCTCGCCGCGCTGGTAACTTAACGGGAGTGTGTGAGCCCGTCATTCAGAAAGCAATGGCACACTTTTTTTTTTTGGTTTGCATATCCTTTACAGGACATGCTGTCAACATCAGCATCTTGCAGCTGATTTTGATTTCTTGGCAAGATTACTCTCAGTAGTTTGCCATTGCTTTCTGAGCGACCGGCTCATTTACCCCGTAAGTTACCGACGCGGCTAGAACCGTCACCGATTCTCGCGCACGTCACGTTACTCACGAGAGTATACGGGATTACGGAGAAAGACGCTAACACCTAGGCCAGGGAGGCCGGCAATGACAAACTACTGAAAGTAAAACTTGCCTAGTACATCAACAGCAGCTGAAAAATGCTGGTTTTGACAGCAACGTCCTGTAAGGGATATGCAACATAAAAACACACAAAAAGGGTGGGTGCCGCCGTAGTGTAGTGGCCTCGGGCCCGGAGGCCACGCTTTCGAATCCGCATCTAGACGGATATTTTTTTAAAATGATCAATCCTTTCTGGTCCCATCATCATCAAGTGCCCTGCCAGCTGGCGTAGGCGTTCTTGTCTCTCCACAGATCTCGGTCTATGGTTTTCTGGAACAACTCTGCTGCTGATAATCCTCCATGCTACCGTCTTAATCCATCCAGCATCATTTCTATTGGTCGGCCTCTGCCTCTCTTCCCTTCGATCTTCCCTTCGATCTTTCCAGTCGTCACGATGTTCTCCAATACCACTCTTCTCACCACATGACCAAAGAAAGCTATTTGTCGCCTTCTTAATGTTGTATATAATATTCTAGTTTTATTAACCTCTTTCAGGCAATCGTCGTTAGTTACTCTGACAGTCGAATGTATTCGTAACATTCGTCTCAGGAACTACATCTCCGTTGCCTCCAAGTTCTTCCTAATTTGTTCATTTACATCCCACGTCTGCCCAGCCTAACATAGGGACCAGGAAATATCTCGGGAAATAAAGGTGGCGGATCTAATAGTGACACATCCCCCATGGAGTGCCGATAGTGTGGCACCATCAGTCCAGTGTGACTTATAGCGTGTAACACGGTCATTTCATTTGACGTTGGTGATCACGTCTGTCCAGTCTTCTGTCTCGTGTGCTGCCAGTTTTCTTAATAGTCCATGCCGTGTGGCGTTGGTGGTCATGTGTGTCCACAACCTTCTGTCTCGAGTACTGCCATGCATGCATGGGTAGTTGGATCGAAGGGCGTTTGAATGGACAGATGGATACATAGACAGGCAGAAAGACAGATATACAGACACATAGGCAAGCAGGTGGGGAGGTAAGCAGGTAGATAGGCAGCCTTACGATATAAAGAAACGCAATCTAAGTGGAAGAAAGAAAGCAGACAGACATATAGTCAATATGAAACAATGAAGGCAATGAAAGAGCAAGAAAGAAAGAAAGAAAGAAAGAAAGAAAGAAAGAAAGAAAGAAAGAAAAAAAGAAAGAAAGAAAGAAAGCAAGAAAGAAAGAAAGAAAGAAAGAAAGAAAGAACACATAGTGTTTCTTCTTTTTGTTACGTGAAAGAAACCTGTAGGCCTTGTCTTGACAACAACGCTGTCTGAGACAAGCAACCAAACAGCAACTTTCATACGTCAGTCAAATGCATGCTAATCCCTGTTCACATTATGACGTGATCGGTATGATACTCCCATTAGTACTTTCATTTCTAGATCTTACAGGAAGCTATCGCGCAGCCTGCTGCCCACATATTGCACCAAAGCAGATTATGAAATAAAATCCCACAGTCCTACACACTAAATGCGTACACGTAATTCAACAAAGAAGGCGCAGAGTATGTATACAGCACAATCACCCAGTAAAGGAGGTTTAGTGTGGAAAGATAATTCGTGCCACGGAAATACGTACTTACTTCTTTACTGATTAACCCAGATCTCTGTCATAAGCGGTGATTCTCAAGCTAGTAGAACGTAGCACCCCTCGTCATTCCGGCCTGATTCCTTGAGGTCCCATATATTCTTCATCTCCTCCTCCTCCTTCTTCTTCTTCTTCTTCTTCTTCTTCTTCTTCTTCTTCTTCTTCTTCTTCTTCTTCTTCTTCTTCTTCTTCTTCTTCTTCTTCTTCTTCTTCTTCTTCTCCCCCTTCTTCTCCCCCTTCTCATTGTTCTTCTAACCCTCCTCCTCCCACTTCTTCTTCTTCTTCTTCTTCTTCTTCTTCTTCTTCTTCTTCTTCTTCTTCTTCTTCTTCTTCTTCTTCTTCTTCTTCTTCTTCTTCCTCTTTCTTCTTTCGTTTTCCTCCTTCTTCTTTCTTCTTTCCTCTTTCTTCTTCATTCTTTCTTCTTTCTTCTTCCATCTTCCATCTTCCATCTTCTTTCTTCCTTCCTTCTTTCTTCCTTCCTTCTTTCTTCCTTCCTTTCTTCCTTCTTCCTTCCTTCCTTCCTTCCTTCTTCTTCTTCCTTCTATAGCTGCTGTTGCTTTTTATTTCTACTGCTATTCCCCCCTCCGCCCCCCCCCCCCAACGGAGTACAGACACCTGACGCCAACCTGTCAATCCTCAGCCATTTCTGCAAACTCCCGCTGTATCCGCCCAGTCTCACTCACCTCGATCACTATTTTGTGCATGCTTTATACGATTCATTTATCTATTTTGTGCATGCTTTATACGATTCATTTATCTATTTTGTGCATGCTTTATACGATTCATTTATCTATATTGTGCATGCTTTATACTATTCATATATCTATTTTATGGTTGCTTTTTTCTATTCACGTATCTGTTGTGTGCATGCTTTACATGGTTCACGTATCTTTTTTGTGCATACTTTACACAATTCACGTATCTACTTCGTCTTGTTGGAATGAATGTCTAGTTATACTATAAACTGGGTAATAAATGAATCACCAAAAAACGAGAAGTAGATTGTGAGCTTTACTGAAACTTGATTCTACTGCACTGGACTGATTTTTGCGAGTGGATGAGCTTTCCTTATTACCAGTGTCCCTCTCCATCAGGCGAATCCAGTCCGACTTCAGAGGTACTTGTAATTTACGTCCCCAAGTCAAGAATGACAAGAAAACATGTTAGTTCAACAGACCGTTGAAGAGGTTGAACCCGCTACCCCGGCATCAGCACACGGGATGTTTAAGAACGAGCGTTCTTATCCATTCGGCCATGCTGACCTGCGTAAATTGATTGAAGAAACTAGACTTAGACAGTGGGGATTTCTTGGGGCCTGTCCAAATAAAATAAAAAAGCTGTCATTTATTGCCAATATAGTACATATGCGGTGTATGGTGGATGAGGGGGGGGGGATGTCTTGAGCCTAAAGAATTAAGGCCGACTGGCTAGTGCAGAACTATACAGGTTAGAGCTTTCTTTTTGCCCCCGACAGAAAAAAAAAAAAAAACTCCACACCTTACCGAAGATTCTAACCTGGGTCTCCAGAAAGGGACTGAAAAACTGTTTGCTTGCTTGCTTGTGTTCGTTGGCTTGAGCTCCAACGCGAAGTCCTGTATGTCGGATGAAGGCATCCTGTTGTCCAACATCAGTGTGATGTCATACAGGACCTGAGGTTTGCGTGAGTATCCGTTGTCCCATGTCTGGCTTATTGGTGTGCAGACTGGTGGTTCCACGCCGTACAGGCAGACACTCTCCGACTTCGGAGGAATCGGCGATCCTATTGACTTCAGCCAGGACCCCGAAGGGACCTGTTGCCCAGGACGCTCGACGAGGACGCGTCAATAGGTCTTGGCCAGTATATAACCCGGCCCTGGTGCCTTGGAAACACCTCTGCGTCCCAAAAACTGTTTGACGGGTGGTAAGATTGCGGGGAAAGAAAGCGGGGAGGACGGGGGATAACTATCTGATGGCTTGGCGACATGAGGTAATCGAGACAAGAACACAGAGCCGATCCACGACTCTGGTGTTCGTGTGAGATGGCGAATCATGACCGACCATCTTATCGGCATGGCATATGATGATGATGATACTAAAAGTAAAATGTTTAATCGTCACCGTGACATGGATCTGTCATCTGCAGGTGGGGAGAGAGAAAAGAGGAGATGTGGGGGGGGGGGAGGGGGGGGGGGAGTAAACCATCCAATTTAGAAAGCACTGTTAAAAACACATCATCATCATCAAGTGCCCTGCCAGCTGGGGCAGGCGTTCATGACCCTCCACAGATCTCGGTCTTTGGTTTTCTGGATCAACTCTGCTGCTGATATTCCTCCGTACCACCGTCTCAATCCATCAAGCATAATTTCTCTTGTTCTGCCTCTGCCTCTCTTCCCCTCGATCTTTCCAGTTGTCACGATGTTCTCCAATGCCTCTCTTCTCATTACATGACCAAAGAAAGTTGTTTGTCTCTTTCTTATTGTTATATATAGTGTTCTAGTTTCATTAGCCTGTTTCAGACAGTCGTCGTTAGTTACTCTGGCAGTCTAAAGACTGCTGTTAAAAACCCAGCCTTCGAATATTATCAAGACATTTCCCAGCCTTCGAATATTATCAAGACATTTCCCAGCCTTCGAATGTTATCAAGACAGTACCCAAACTTCGAATGTTATCAAGACATTTCCCAAACTTCGAATGTTATCAAGAAATTTCACAGCCTTCGAAAGTTATCAAGACATTTCCCAAACTTCGAATGTTATCAAGACATTTCCCAGCCTTCGAATGCTATCAAGACAATTCCCAAACTTCGAATGTTATCAAGACAATTTCCAAACTTCGAATGTTATCAAGACCTTTCCCAAACTTCGAATGTTATCAAGACCTTTCCCAAACTTCGAATGTTATAAAGACCTTTCCCAAACTTCGAATGTTATCAAGACCTTTCCCAAACTTCGAATGTTATCAAGACACATCTCTGCGTCCTTTGTGCGTGTCGTATACGCGGCATATCTCAACACAATACTGACTTCTCAGTGTTGTCTTGATCTCATGTACGTCGAAAGCAGATACACTTCTAGGAAGCCCTATTATTCATGCATAAAGAACAAAAGGTAAAGAATTACGTGGGCAGAGACAGGAACGCCATACCGTCCCCAAATATAACCACACGACAGATCGACGCGCCGGAACATCTTGTTTCGTTTTCAATGTGTAACGAGTAACTTCTAGGAAACAAAGGGACAGTTGACTAGAAGCATCAGATCGGCATCTGTCAGTTCTGTCACCACCAAATGTTTAAGCTACTCTAAGTTTTCTTCATTTCATATCATATAAATAGGTTTGATATGAAAATGGATATAAAGTGTTTCTACATATCTGTTATGACCGTGTTTGTTGTGCCAGCCGGTGCATTTCAGGGTGACATATCAATAACTGGAGACACTGAGATAGGAGGAAATGTCACCATTACATGTAGCTGGATTTTATCTCAGAATGAAACATTTAAAACTGTTATACTGCGATCGTTGTCCGTGGCTCCTGGTTTTTCCTTTGATGATTATTATTACCAATTCAATGCAGCCGTTCCATGGCCTTTGAGGGGTAGCCAGAGAAATAGCAGAACGTCCTACGCAAGTTTTAATTCAAACAATCACCGCGCCATTGTCAGAATTACAAACATCCAGTGTTCCGATGGACAGAGCTATTCGTGCTATTTTACAATTGGACTCCAGGGATCGCAGAATGTCTACTATGAACAAACATCCTCTCTGGAAGTTAAAGCTCGCCCCAAGACCCCATCAATAAGACTGTCGCCAAACACCAGTACCGATATACTAGAATTCTCCAACATCAGTGCGGTGTGTGCCTCAAATGTTGGTCGACCTGGAAGGGGCAGCCTACAGTGGAAAATTTACCGAAGTGGTGTTTTGAAAGTAATACGGCCTACAGATCCACGGCTGGATGAATTGAAAAATGTACCCCTTGAGACAGGAGAAGACAGCTGCACACAGCGTGTAGAGCAAACTTTCCGGATGCGTGTCAGCAGAAGTGACCAGAACTTGAGAATTGCCTGTTTTGTTCAACATGAGGATTTTCAGAACCAGACGCCAGACTTGTGCCGGAACCCTGTCACTGACTTGTGTGCCCAAACACAGTCACTAAAGATTGTTGTGTCAGCCGGTGCATTTCAGGGTGACATGTCGATAACTGGAGACACAGAGATAGGAGGAAATGTTACCATTACATGTAGCTGGGCTTTATCTCAGAATGACACGTTTGTAAATGTTATACTGCGATCATTGTCTGTGGCTCCTGGTTTTCCCTTTAATTATTATTACCAATTCAAGGAAGGAGATTCATTGGTTTGGTCAGGTAGTCAGCGCAATAGCAGATTGTTCGAAGAAAGTTTTAATTCAAACAATAACCGCGCTATTGTGAGAATTACAAACATCCAGTGTTCCGATGGACAGAGCTATTCGTGCTATTTTACAATTGGACGGCGGGGATCGCAGAATGTCTACTATGAACAAACATACTCTCTGGAAGTTAAAGCTCGCCCCAAGACCCCATCAATAAGACTGTCGCCAAACACCAGTACCGATATAATAGAATTCTCCAACATCAGTGCGGTGTGTGCCTCAAATGTTGGTCGACCTGGAAGGGGCAGCCTACAGTGGAAAATTTACCGAAGTGGTGTTTTGGAAGTAATACGGCCTACAGATCCACGGCTGGATGAATTGAAAAATGTACCCCTTGAACCAGGAGAAGACAGCTGCACACAGCGTGTAGAGCAAACTTTCGGGATGCTTGTCAGCAGAGGTGACCAGAACTTGAGAATTGCCTGTTTTGTTCAACATGAGGATTTTCAGAACCAGACGCCAGACATGTGCCGGAACCCTGTCACTGACTTGTGTGCCCAAACACAGTCACTAAAGATTGTTGTGTCAGCCGGTGCATTTCAGGGTGACATGTCGATAACTGGAGACACTGAGATAGGAGGAAATGTCACCATTGCATGTAGCTGGGCTTTATCTCAGAATGAAACATTTAAAACTGTTATACTGCGATCGTTGTCCGTGGCTCCTGGTTTTTCCTTTGATGATTATTATTACCAATTCAATGCAGCCGTTCCATGGCCTTTGAGGGGTAGCCAGAGCAATAGCAGAACGTCCTACGCAAGTTTTAATTCAAACAATAACCGCGCCATTGTCAGAATTACAAACGTCCGGTGTTCCGATGGACAGAGCTATTCGTGCTATTTTACAATTGGACGGCAGGGATCCCAAAATGTCTACTATGAACAAACATCCTCTCTGGAAGTTAAAGCTCGCCCCAAGACCCCATCAATCAGACTGTCGCCAAACACCAGTATAGATATACTAGAATTCTCCAACGTCAGTGCAGTTTGTGCCTCAAATGTTGGTCGACCTGGAATGGGCAGCCTACAGTGGAAAATTTACCGAAGTGGTGTTTTGGAAGTAATACGGCCTACAGATCCACGGCTGGATGAATTGAAAAATGTACCCCTTGAGCCAGGAGAAGACAGCTGCACACAACGTGTAGAGCAGACTTTCAGGATGCGTGTCAGCAGAAGTGACCAGAACTTGATAATTGCCTGTTTTGTTCAAAATGAGGATTTTCAAAACCAGACTCCAGACGTGTGCCGGATCCCTGTCACTGACTTGTGTGCTCAAACACAGTCACTAAATATTGTTGTGTCAGCCGGTGCATTTTAGGGTAACATGTCGATAATTGGAGACACAGAGATAGTAGTAAATGTTACCATTACATTTAGCTGGACTTTATTTGAGAATGAAATTTTGTTTTTCAGTGTATGTAAATGTAAATTTACTTGTGTGCCCACAGTCACTGAGGATTGTTTACGGTGTCAATGCAGCCGACGTGAATTTGAATCTGACCCGCCCGGTTCTGCTGTCTGTCAGGACAAGGCCGTGACCCTGACCTGACAGTCTGGTGGATTACCTGTCCCCGAGTATACCTGGGCTGAGGTTCTAGAATCGATACTGTTATCTCGGCACAGTCATAACATCTGATGGAAGATTCCTTGACGAGATTAGAATAAGAATTGCCATTGCGAAGGTAGCCTTTTGCAAGATGAAAAACATACTGACCAATAAAAAGATATCAATTGAAACGAGAAAAAGAGTGTTGAGGTGCTACATAGAACCTATACTTTTGTATCGATGTGAAGCGTGGACAATAAGCAGTCAATCTGAAAAACAGCTGATGGCTGTGGAAATGTGGTTTCTGAAGAAAATGCAAAGAATACCATGGACAGACAGAAAAACCAATGAACAGGTTCTTCAAGAAACAAATGGAGATCGTAAACTGATTAGAGTCATTAGACGTAGACAGTCACAATTTTTTGGATAAAATTGGGTGGAACTGCGGTCTTTTGGGCATGTTATGAGAAGAAATGACTTGGAGAACTTGGTGACGACTGGTAAGGTCGAAGGGAAGAGACCAAGGGGAAGACCAAGAAGTAAATACCTGGATGGCTTAGTCAAGACAGGAACACTGAGCTGATCCACGACTCTGGTGATCCAGTGAGATGACAGAACATGACCGCCCACGCTTACCGGCATGGCACATGATGGATGGATGGAGGTTCTAGATGACAACACTGTCGCTGCGGGAAGCAGCACATCTGCCGAGAAATTGATGGTGATAAGCTTCAGCTGGTGCAAGCAGACACCATATTCACAGGTTTTGCGGTTTGCTTTGTAAAATGGGATGCTCGCTGCGAGGATTAATGTGGGAAAATTGTGTAGATACATTCAAGAGTACCATTTTTGGAAACAAATATGATTCTGCAATACTTTTGAGCTTCTTTACACGAAACTAAGTGTATATGAGAATACCTGGAGTATAAAAGAGTTTCTGTTAAATGTTTTGATGTGCATGGGAGAAAATGATTTCTCAACCATCATCATCAACAGGTAATAAGTAGGTAGTTACACCATGTCAAGAATATAATGTTGTCACATGTGTATGAATGTATATGTTGTATTCGCAAATGAAAGAAGACATTGTTTTTGTACATAATAATCCCCCCTGGAAGAGGGGAGGGTGGTCTCGAGGTATGGTGTCCGCCTCGAGTGCAGGAGGTCCCGGGTTCAAGCCCCGGTGAGGACTGGGATTTTTTCACGTGGACATCTAGCAATAAAATTTCCCCTGGTCTCTGGGTAGTGAGATCGGACGCCCGTGTGTATGGTTGCGCACGTAAAAATCTCTTGGTAGATGGAAATGGAAAAAGAGTAGCCTAACGGCGCTGCCCGGGCAAAATTTCGAGTTAAAAATCTACCTAAAGTATTTCAGGATCCTCGCCGGTGCTACAGAGTTCGTGCACTGAGCTGAGTTTCTCCAGACTCAGGTTTGAGTTAGGAGGAGAACGGAGCACTTATGGGTTGTACCCGTGTGCTGTGATGTTGATCCATCGACTAAACTAAACTAACTAATCCCCCCTGGAAGGTTAACCCCGTCAACAAATGTCCGTAGAAGTCGGATGTGTCGACCTAACAGCGCAAGAACGCAGCTCTGCTGTAAACAGGCACAAAGCACGTCCGAAAATATTCTCCGGATGAACGCAGAAGAAGAAGTACATAATAAACGATTATAATGTAAAAAAAGAATAATCTTGTGGTGTATGGAGGCCAAGACTTGAAATACACCTGCACTGCTCCCCGTGATGTCGGTTTTTGACTCAACAAGCCTCAACCTTACAAAGAAATGTTCAGTTGCGGAAAACCACCGAGGCAAATAACAGTAACGGATGAATTACTCTACTTATCCGGAACAAGCAGCTCATCATCGTTATTGTGTGTCCTGCCAGCTGGCGTAAGCGTTCTTGTGTCTCCACAGATCTCGGTCTTCAGCTCATCAAATGCTGTAACAAACACAACTCTGTTAATTGTCTTCATTAATTGTATACTGAGTATTTCACTGGTTCCTTGATTACTGTTGGTAATGTACTTCATCTTAGCATGTCATCATCATCATCATCATCATCATCATCATCATCATCATCATCATCATCATCATCATCATCATCATCATCAGCAGCAGCAGCAGCATCATCATCATCATCATTATCACTTTCTTCTTCTTCTTCTTCTTCTTCTTCTTCTTCTTCTTCTTCTTCTTCTTCTTCTTCTTCTTCTTCTTCTTCTTCTTCTTCTTCTTCTTCATGTGTGTGTGTGGGGGGGGGGGGGGAATGTGTTTGTGGGGGATGTATATGTGGAGGGATTGTGTGTGGGGGATGTGTGTGGATGCGTGAAGGGATGTGTGGAGAATGAGGGATGTGGGTGTGGGATATGTGTGTGGATGTAGGATGTAGGATGGTTGGAAGAGTGTGGGTGATGGTGGGTGGGGGTTGTGTGGGTGGGGAATGTGTGGGTGGGTGGGTGAGGGGTGTAGGGGATGTGTGTGGGTTGGGGGATGGATTTGTGATGGGTGTGGGGGGATGGGTGTGGGGATGTGTGTGTGTGTGGGTGGAAATATGTCTGTGTGGGTGGGGTAAGTGCGGGTAGGTGGATGATGTATGGTTGGTTGGTGAGGGTGTTTGTAGGTGGCGGGTGTGTGAGTGGGTGGGAGATGTGTGTGTGGGTGAGAGATGTGTGTGTGTGAGTGGGTGGAGGGGGTGTTGTTGGGTGTGGGATGTTCGGGTGAGTGAGGGATGTGTGAGGGTAGGGGATGTGTGCTTAGCTGGGTGGTTGGGGTGTGTGAGTGTGGGTGGGTATGTTAGCGAGGTATGTGTGGGTGTGAGTGGTTGAGGGATGAGTACGTGGGTCGGAGGATGTATGTGTGGATGCGTGTATGGGTGGGAGATGTGTTTGGGGGATGTATATGGGTGGTGTATGTATGGGTTGGTGGGGGGAAGTGTATGTGGATGGGGATATGTGTGGTTGAGGGAAGAGTGGATGGGGATGGGTGATTGTGGGTTTGTAGGTGGATGGGTGGAGGATGTGTAGAGGATGTGTGAGTGGGTGAGTGTATGGGGGATTGGTGTGGCGTGTGTGTGTGGGTGGGGAGATTGTGTGGGTGGGGGATGTGTGTGTATGTTGAGGATGTGTGTAGGGGTGGGTGCGGGATGTGTGTGTATGTTGAGGATGTGTGTAGGGGTGGATGCGGGATGTGTGTGTGGGTGGGTTGAGATTGTGTGGTGGGGGAAGTGTGGGTAGGGGTGTGTGTGGTGGGTGCATGCTGTGTGGGTTGGCAGAGGATGTTTGTGTGGGTGGAGGAATGTGTGGTTGGGGATGTGTGTTTGGCTGAGTGGTTGGGGTGTGTGTGTGTGGTAGGGGAGATGTGTGTATGTGCTAGGGGAGATGTGGGGGATGTGCAGGTGGAGATGGGTGAATGGAGGGTGGGGGAAATATATGTATGCCTGGGGTGTGTGCGTGGTTGGGGGTGTGTGTGGGTGGGGGATGTGTGTGTGGTGGATGCGTTGTACGTGGGGGATGCGTGGATGGGTGGGAGATATGTCTCATAACATGGTAACATGCATTGTTTATGTTTGCAACATTCATTTGACTATGTTTTTTTTTTCCTATGTAAGTGCACCATGTACTATTGATGAACGAAAGATGGGTGACTGGAAGGGCCGAATTTAAGGCGGGCCTGCGTGCCCAATTTGTAACCCTTCTAAAATCAAGATCAATCAATAAATCATTCAATCTTCTTCTTCTTCTTCTTCTTCTTCTTCTTCTTCTTCTTCTTCTTCTTCTTCTTCTTCTTCTTCTTCTTCTTTTTCTTCTTCTTCTTCTTCTTCTTCTTCTTCTTCTTCTTCTTCTTCTTCTTCTTCTTCTTCTTCTTCTTCTTCTTCTTCTTCTTCTTCTTCTTCCTCTCTCTAGTTGACGTTAACTTCATTTTCTTTTCTTTCTTATCTTACCTTCTTCTTCATCGTTATATACGCCAACTGCAATATATCCAAAAACAGAAGATAACTTTAGCCAGTTATCATCTCCAGAGAATTTTCTTCAAATATAGCAGGTTAAATTAAACTTGGCACCAAACTTACAATATTCAGTTCTAACGTACATGCCTAGATCGTTTACACGGGCTCCTATTTGTCATACGGCGTGTATACAACATTTGATTAATGAATAGATAGCTGCAGGCACATCATCATCATCATTATCACCATCACCATATTATATATATATATATATATATATATATATATATATATATATATATATATATATATATATATATATATATATATATATAATGCCTGCGGAAATTATTGACTAATTAATTTATTAATTGTTAATTTTCATTGACGATTAAAAAAATTTTAACGGTTAATCGAAAACGTTTCTCCCATCACTAAGTCTAAATGTAATAACATGGCAGCGGGAAAAAAATATAAATAAATTTCCGGACGAATATATGAACATGTTGGTTGAAATTGCTAAGAAGGTTTATTGCCTCCATTGTGATAAATCGTTTGCTATGGTTCTAACACCTCGCTTACTTACCACCTCCAAAACAAACATCCACTACAGTATCATAAATTTCAGCTGAGACGGTCTATTGCAACATCGTCACCTTCTTCGAAACAAGCTACTTTGAGTCACTTATGTCGTTCGTCTGATCGTCCAGTGAGTGCTGCATTACAACATGATATTCAATTATCGCTTGCAAACTTGATTGCTAGTAGTGACAGACCAATATCAATAGTAGATGACGACGGCCTTCATCAAGTATTACGGACAGCATTGCAAAATGCTGAATATAAGCTACCTTCCCGCCCCACTACTGACAAACTGTTGACTGCTAAGTATAACAGCAAGATTCAAAGTGTTAAAGAATCTGTGAAAAAAGCAAAGGGAATTGCGCTAGCATATGATGTTTGCACATCTCTAGGTAACGAAAGCTACTGTGGAATTACTGGCCATTGGATTGCCGATGACGAAATTGAAAAATGTTGTTCTTAAATGCGTGAATGTTGTTGAACGTCATAATTCTGGCAGTGTTGCCGAGTTATATAAACAGCTTGCAATAGAATGGGATATAACGAACAGAATTCAGGCTCTAGTGACTGACAATGCAAGAAATATAGTTTCAGCTGTTGATAAAACCGGTTTTGCACATACTCCTTCTTTGGATCATAGCTTACTTACAACTGAGCACATTACATGGATTTAAAGCCGCTGATACCGAAACATTGTTTGACAAATGTCGAAAAGTTGTCGGATATTTTAAACATAGTGCTGCAAACACAACTGAGCTGCAAAATTTTACTGAGTCACCATTGTGTAAGCTGCAGCAAGATATACCAACAAGATGGAACAGTATTTTTATTATGCTACAGAGGCTTCTACAGGCCAGAGAAGCATTAACTGTCTACATGTCAGATGAAAAGATGCAATACAAAGGTCCAAAACTGTCAGATTCAGATTGGGAGAAGATTTCGAAATATGTCAAAATTTTGGACTTATTCAGTCAGACCACGGTCCTGCTTGGTGGTCAAGATTATGTTTCTCCTAGCTGTGTATTGCCACTGCTATCATCGTTGACAAATCATATGATGCGATTATGATCTGGGCTACATAGCTAAATTTAAGGCAGCATCTACAGAGTGCAACAGCACTTGATCCACGCTTCAAATACCTGAAGTGTTTGTCAAAAGATGCAAAGGAACGAACTTGGTCACGTATTGAACAACAAATAGCAGTTGATGTTCATGATGAGCAGATGGAGACTGCTGCAACGAATGATACTGATATTGACAATGAACCTATATGTGAACCAAATGAAAAGCGTATTAAGCTAATGGAGTCTGACTCAGACACGGAAGATCATGTCGAGAGACACGGAAGATCATGTCGACAGCTTTTCTGATGAATTGCTGCGCTATAAAATGGAGACGATAGTTGCTTAATCGGTTGATCCTCTACAATGGTGGAAACTTAATGAACATCGATATCCAAAATGGCATTCCTTGCCAAGACCATTCTGTGATTACCAGCTACCTCAGTTCCATGTGAACGATTTTTCAGCTGGTTATATTATTAATAAGACGTGCTCGTCACTTGAACCAAATACTGTCAACATACTTGTCTGTTTGCATAGTTGGTTATTCGATGACACATGAATAAAACAATCCAGTGTTATTTCGATTTTTGACAAATGCGACTATAATGTGAGTATTATACATTGCTTTAATCAAAATTAACTATTAACTAATCGTTAATTTTTCAAAAGTTAACTATTACGTTTCAGTTAATCGTTAACAGCCTGTTTTGTTCAAAAGTACGCGCGCGCGCGCGCACACACACACACACACACACATATATATATATATATATATATATATATATATATATATATATATATATATATATATATATATATATATATATATAAATGGCTTGGTAGTGTAATTGATAGGGAGTTACGTCCGCGGTCGGACTAGCGCTCGACGTCCGCTGATGGAGGAAATGACTAGATACCCATTCCTTCATGCAACCAAGCCTTCAAAATGTGAGGGCTCAATCGCATCACAGATCCACGGCTGGTCCTTGCTTTAGGACATGTTTGTGTAAAGAAACACGAGAGAGAGAGAGAGAGAGAGAGAGAGAGAGAGAGAGAGAGAGAGAGAGAGAGAGAGAGAGAGAGAGAGAACGAACAAAAAACTTTATTTTCAAAGGGTTAAGAATTGGGCACGCAGGCCCGTCTGACATTCTGCCCTTCTTCACAATTTCCTCTCATACATTCTTTCATTCAATATCACTTATGAAGCAAATTTTTGACAACAAAAGAACAATAGCATTATAACGCATGAATAATAATCAATAACAAATGACTCACTGAGGCAATGTTCAACATGTATATAGTATATTTAGTCGCTCGCTATGTCTTGCGTTATATTTAAACAATGGCCAAAGGTAGCTTGGAGCATTTTGAAATAGGATTTTGTGAATTAGTTTGGCCTTATTAAAAAGTAGTCGTTTCTAGAGTGGCAGTAGCCGAAGACGTTTATGAAGGTTAGAATTGTCGGTAAGCTTTTCACCATTAATTAAACGCACTGCTCTTTTCTGGAGTGAATATAGGAGTTTTGTTATTGATTTGGAGCATCCATCCCAGATTGTGGAGCAATAATCAATGTGTGTTTGTATATGGGAAGTATAGAATATCTTTCTTGTGTTTTCGTCGAGGAAGTTTTTAATTTTGGCAAGTTGGTATACTTTTTTGGCTATTTGTTTAACTAGAGCATGAACATGTGAATTAAAGGATAGATTTTGATCTGTGATAAGACCCACTGCCTTGTGCTCTCGGTTACACTTTCTATAGGCGTACTACCAATGTGCAGCTGAGAGATATCAATCTGTCTGCATGCCCACCCACCTGCTGCCTGCCCTTCTGCCTGTCTGTCTATCTGTCTAATTTCATAGCTGATATACAAATGAAACAGTACGGAGCGACATAGGGATACTTATGCAATAAGTCACTATCACTGAATGTAAGAAAGAAATTAAAAAGAAATTAGAAGCAACAGAGATGTGGTTCCTAAGACGCATGTTGTGAATTCCTTGGACTGCCAGAGTAACTAATAACGACTGTCTGAATGAGGCTAATGAAATTAGAACATTATATACAACAATAGGAAAGAGAAAAACAGTTTTCAGTGGTGATGAGCAGAGAGGCATTGGAGAACATCGTGACAACTGGAAATATCGAGGGGAAGAGAGGCAGAGGCAGACCAAGAGAAATGATGATGGATGGATTGAGAAGGTGGCAGAAAGGAATAACATCAGCAGAGTTGATTCAGAAAACCAAAGACTGAGATCTGTGGAGAGCCATGAACGCCTACACCAGCTGGCAGGGCACTTGATGATAATGATGTTAGGAATACAATTAAAGTTGAAAGATGAAGGGGAAGGCAGAGAAATAAATATGGTGCCTTGGCCTTTGGAAGATCGAGGCAAGATCACTGAGGTAATCCAAGACAAGATCGTGTGAGATGGCTAATCATGACTACACACGCTTATCAGCATGGCACCTGATGATGATATACACATTAAATATTGTATGAAATGAGGGAGATCAGAAGGACTGAATGTTAGACGGGCATGTGTGTCCACTTCTTAACCCTTTGAAAGTAAAATTCGTTCGGTCGTTCGTTCTTGATTACGGTGGCAGAATCCACTTTTCCCGTAAGTCACCAACGCGCCGATAACCGCTTCCAATTCTCGCGCGCTGCGTTGCCCTGCTTGGATAAACGGGATTACGGGGAATGTCGGTTAACATCTAGGCCAGGGAGCTGGCAAGTGCATTAATGTTGGTGGAAATTATGTTGAGAAATAAAGGGACAATGTATGTGTAAAAAATAAACAGGTTTCAAGTTGCTATCATGTGTAGTTACTTTTCTACAGCCATTTGTGACTTACTTATTAACTTACCCTCGTACGTACCTAGCTATTCTACTTATGATCTCTCTCTCTCTCTCTCTCTCTCTCTCTCTCTCTCTCTCTCTCTCTCTCTCTCTCTCTCTCTCTGCCTTTAGTTCGTGTGTGTGTGTGTGTGTGTGTGTAGCGGGGGTGGGGATGATTTTGGTAGGTAACGCACGGACACAAGCACACACTCTCCCTCTCTCTCTCTCTCTCTCTCTCACACACACACACACACACACACACACACACACTTGTGTGTGTGTGCATTCTTTGCTGCTGAACCAACGATCAGATATAAAATCACCTCGAACTTACCCCATCTGTGAAAGATCCAGTGTTTCCATACACCAAATCACACTGTATTTATAAATCCCAGTGCGAGTGCCAAGTAACTTACATAAGGAGAACGGAAAGACAATTAGCACATCGAGAGGCTTAAAAAGTCAACATCAGAAGGCCAGAGGACGGGTCAGCTGTTAAAGAGTTGACCTCGTTAGACCTAGCGGCCTCTAAGAGAAGCTCCCCCATAGACTCCCGAGAGCTGAGAATCATGCACCTATTAAACCTGTGTGGGTGGAAAAGAGAGTTAATCAGTCTTCACGAATCTTATAGAGTGGACAGGCTATACAAATCTCTCCTTGACGATTTCTCAACACCTCATAAACTACGTTCATAAAGTAAAAAAACGAAAAAGCATTTCTTATACTGTATTCGATGAACAATAAACCATTGCGCAATTGTAGTTAGGCGTTAGCAATTAGGCGGTTCCATCCGGTTTTATGAAAACAGAAAGAATTTGTTGTAAATTTGAAATTACCGTGGGGCTAACTAATGTTCCACGTTCGAACAATACCTGTGACTATGTGTTTAAAGTATTTAAGCCAAAGCTTCATATGATATATAACTCTGCAGTATGCACCAGACGAGATATGCACCAGCGAAATATGTGCATTAAATGGTGCAACATAGCCTATTGTTTGTGACTTCTGTGTTCAAATTGTAGGAACAAGTAGAAACTCGAAGAGAGTAGTTGTAGTTCAAGATTAGTGCGACTAAGGTTCAAGATACTCTTATAGTACACACAACCTGTCGCTTGCGTTTGAAAATAAGCAAACCTGAAGTACTCAGAACATGAGACATGAGTCATCTACCAACAGATATCTTTGTTGCGCATGCGCATAAGATAATGAATATAATAAAGACCGTACAATACTTCATAATGACAACAATCCCTTTCAAATTAAAATAAGAAATGCGGGTTACTCGGTCAGTGGATTATTAATCTGAGCTGGGATGGGCCCTAATGATAACTTCTCTTCTGAGGTTGAACAGGTAGGGGTAATGGAAACACGACATAACTCGACAACTTAGAATAAATATTAACTGATCTAATGCCAAAGGACAAAATATCGCCAAATGTTACCCCCCTATTTGGACAGAAAGATAATATATCGCCTTACTAAGGTCATCGTGTTATTTGCTTTGTTTCGTGCATCGTCAGCAATTTCGTTGTACTTGTTCGTTTAATTGTGTACATGTTTCGCCCAAACTTACTTTTTGTTTGGCAATGAATCAGTGAATATCTAGAGAGTTACCACATTGAAATTAGAATTGTCAAGTGGTCTCTCTCTCTCTCTCTCTCTCTCTCTCTCTCTCTCTCTCTCTATATATATATATATATATATATATATATATATATATATATATATATATATATATATATAATAGGGTGTAGTTTTTAATGACTGTGCAGTTTTCGAAGATATTGCCGTTCCAAGTTTTGTATTTACTTATTATGTTACATGAACTCCACAGAGGGCGAATACAAAACTAGGAACGGCAATATTTTCAAACACCGCACAGTCATTACAAATACACCCTATATATTATATATATTCCCACTCATGTGCACACACACACACACACACACACACACACACACACACACACACACACACACACACACACACACACAATTATATTGCGCGGGGAGCCGTGGTAGCAAAGTGGCTAGACGCTTGGCCTGCCTGTCCGTGCTGGTGAGTTCGAATCCGTATTAACGTGAATGTCTACACATGACCTGGTGTGGTATTGGCCACCTACCAATGGAGTGTCGACTGTCCAGTACAAATACGGCTCTTGCACCATATGCCCAAACCGCATTAAGGCGTTTAAAGGGTTTTATTGGCGAGAGGATCGACTTCATTGCGCCGGGTATTATCCCATATGGCTCCCATATAAGCCTCCCGAAAGCGTCGCACAAAGCACAAACTCTATAGCGCTCCGGCGATGACCACCAGGAATCTCCATTAAAATTGCACTTATGACCCTAATGACGTAGCTCGGAATCAACCCACAACCTTCGGAGCGCGAAGCAGAGAACGTAATCACTTGGCAATGAAGACAGGCCTGTAAAAGCGACCTGTACTTACTATAAGATTTAAAAGATACCCCTACTTACCATAAGTTGTAAAATCAACCTCTACTTACTATAAGTTGTAAAAGCGACCTCTACCTACTATAACTTGTAAAAGCAACCTCTACTTACTATACGTTGTAAAATCGACTCTACTTACTAAAACTTGTAAAATCGACTCTACTTACTATAACTTGTAAAAGCAACCTCTACTTACTATACGTTGTAAAATCGACTCTACTTACTAAAACTTGTAAAATCGACTCTACTTACTATAACTTGTAAAAGCAACCTCTACTTACTATAAGGCAAATACCTGGACAGTGAACAAGCAATCGGACAGTTGAACTGAAGCCCTGGAGATGTGGATACACAGAAGAACAGGTTTTATGTCACGGAAACAAACAACCAAATACTGAGGTTCTAGAGATACTGGGAATTAGAAAGGTCAGCATGGTCTAATGATGATAAATACCAATGAGGAAATGTGCAACACATGGAAAGAATATTTTATTGAATTACTAAATTGTGAAGCTCCACGTAACATTTTCTCACAGGAAGAGGTTCTAACATGCGAACCACAAATTGAAGAACCTACATTTGAAGAAATCCTATATGTAATCACACGACTTAAAAACAATAAGGCAACTGGGACTGATGGAATTGCTGCTGAATTTATAAAGGCAGGTGGCCATGCATTACATCTAAAGCTATACGAACTAATAATAAAAATCTGGAGGACAGAAGAATTACCCCATGACTGGAAAGAGTCATTATTGATACCTATCTTTAAGAAAGGAGACAAGTTCCAATGTGAACATTATAGAGGAATATCACTACTGTCCACAAGCTATAAGATACTATCCGCAGTATTACTAAATAGACTAAAACCATATTCAGAAGACATATTAGGTGACTACCAGGCGGGTTTTAGACAAAACAGATCAACAATAGATCAGATATTTATCTTACGACAAATAGCCGAGAAACATTGGGAATATAAAAGAGATCTCCATAACATTTTTGTGGATTTTAAAAAGGCTTATGATAGTGTCCATAGGAATAGTCTATGGAATGCTATGCAGGAATTTGGAATACCAAGGAAGTTAATCAACATGACCAGACTATGCATGGAAGATACTTATAATATAGTAACATATAAAGGCAGGAAATCAGACCCCTTCCAAATAACATCTGGCTTAACAGGGTGATGCACTATCGCCGCTACTCTTCAATCTGGCTCTAGAGAAAGTTGTAAGGAAGGTAAAGGAGGAATGTGATATTGGAGGAACATCCAAGCTGCTTGGTTATGCAGATGATATAGATATTATAGGGCAAAGTGAACAAAAGACATTGGAAATATTGACTCACTTAAAGGAAAAAGCCCAACAGATGGGACTGGTTATCAACCAAGATAAGACAGAATATATGGTAATTTCAAGAGACGGAATGGCTAGAATCTCTGGCCACATACAAATAGATAATATGACCATTAAAAGAACGGAAACATACAAATACCTGGGTACGATCTTCAACTGCTCCAACATAAGGGAAGAAATACAAACTAGAATCAGTTCTGGAAATAAGATATACTATGCACTACAACATCTACTAAAATCAAATGTGCTATCTCGTAACACCAAAATCACAATATACAAAACACTGATCAGACCAGTTGTGCTGTATGGCTCTGAAACCTGGAGTACAACGAAAGGAGACGAAGCCTTGTTACAAACCTTTGAGAACAAAATTTTAAGACGCATCTTTGGACCCATTAGGGATACACAAAGTGGAGAGTGGAAAAGAAGAAGTAACAAAGACATTTATGATCTGTTTAAGTCCCCGCCAATCACTGGTATCATGAAGGCTAATAGACTACAATGGCTGGGGCATATAGAAAGAATGGAAGATAATAGGGAAACAAAACTCGCTTACACTCAGGAAATAAATGACCGTAGACCCCGAGGTAGACCAAGAAGGCAGTGGAGAGATAATACATGTACAGACCTACAAGCACTTGGAATCAACGACTGGCAAGAGAAGGTCCACCAGAGAGACGAATGGAGACGGATTGTATTTGCAGCAAAGAACCTCAATGGCTCGGAACGCTGAAGAAGAAGAAGAAGAAGAAGCATGGTCTAATGGATAAGAACCCTCGTTCTTAATCATCGGGTGTGCTGATGCCGAGGTAGTGGGTTAAACCCCTACACTGGTCAATTGGACTAAAATACTGACATCTCTTCCTTGACTTGACGATGTAAATTACAAGTACCTCAGAAGTCGCAGTGGGTTCGCTGATGGTGAGGGTAACTGGTAATAGGGAAAGCTAATCCACACGCAAAAATCAGTCCCATGCAATATAAATAGTAGTATGTGTATGGACTATGTTTGAGTTAAAAGCGATCGAGTCAAAATATATTAAATATTTTGCATATCCTTTACAGGACATCGCTGTCAACATCAGCATCTTTCAGCTGATTGTTGATTTCTTGGCAAGATTACGCTCAGTAGTTTGCCATTGCTTTCTGAGTGACCGGCTCCATACTCTCATAAGTCACTGGCGCGACTCGAACCGCTTCAAATTCTCGTGCGCTCACGTCAACCACGAGAGTATTCGGGGTTACGGAGAAAGCTGCTAATCCCTCGGCCAGGGAGACTGGCGAAAATATATTACGAGTTGATTAAAGACATAAAAGTAGAGACAAGTTAATATATTGGACACACCAAAAGACATACAGGAGGGAAGAGTTGAAGGCAGGCCAGCAAGAGGTAAGCAGTCATACACGTGGGAAAATAACAAGAGATGGACGAGCTGCTGGCTGTCAGTGTGTACAACCTGTGCCATAGACAGAGTGTTGAAGATCCATTGCAGCCAACCTTCATTGTGGAGAAGGCACCTGACTAACTGACTGAATCTCATCTCTCTCTCTCTCTCTCTCTCTTTCTCTCTCTCTCTCTCTCTCTCTCTCTCTCTCTCTCTTTCTCTGTGTGTGCGTGCGTGCGTGCGTGCGTGCGTGCGTGCGTGCGTGCTCTAAGACTGTCAATTTACAAACTTATTTTCGGTATTGAAAATTCAGGTCATACTTTCTAATAGTCATTTGAAAATAGCCAATTGAAAATTCATTCATTATTATTATGTTTCATGCCAACTGGCGACGGCGTTCATGTCTCTCCACAGATCTCAGTCCTTGGTGTTCTGGATCAAATGTGCTGATGATATTCCTCAGTGCCACTGCCTCAGCCCATCCAACATTTCTTTTTTTTTTTTTTTCTGTCGCCGCCTTTTCTATTACTGATCTTTCCAGCCTTCGTGATATTGTCCAACACCTCAATTCTCAATATATAATCGTATAATGCGATTTGTCTCTTTCTTATAACTGTGCCCAAGACTCCCATGTCCTACACCACCCAAGGCGGGATCCTCCGTGGCGAAGTGGTCAAACCGTTTGACTCGGGCTCCGAAGGTTGTGGGTTCGATTCCGGACCGCATCCTTCGGCTCACGAGTTATATTTTTCGGAGACTTCTGTGGGTCGTCGCTAGAGCTACGGAGTTCGTGCTTTGTGCGACGCTTTCCGAGCTGTGGAAAGAGACCGAGCCACATGGGATAAAACCCGGTGCAATGAAGTCGACCCTGTCGACTTTTAAGCGACTTTTTTTTAAGCGGCACCCCAAGGTACTATTGTTAGTAGCTGACATTTTTTTAGTCTAATAAAACTGAGTCTCGACACTCTGACTTCTGCAACCCAAAAATAGGTACTAGAAACTGTTATGGAACATAAAGGGGGCATGGGGGATTAGTTTTAAAACAAATACAATTCGCGGAAACAATTTTTAAGCTTCAATTATATGTACAGTTACATGGGACAAAAAATCCGTTATCAAATGTAGGGACATTCCGTGTACTTTAAGATTTAATTTACAAGGTCTTAGGAAAACGTAAACAACAAGGACACGAAGTCATGTGCACTATAGTTATTTATAAGCAAGAAGCAAGATCAATTATTCGCTGTTGTCTCCGAACTGTTCTCCGAGTCTTGGCCGGTATTCTAATTTCATGACTCGTTCATTCAACTCGCGCGACCATGTGTCAAGCTCACGAGCAAGGTGAAATGACCTCGACAGACCCACGACGGTTATGCTAATCTTCTTATTTGTTTTGCAGTCCTGCTCAAAACATCAAATATGGTGAAAGGAGAACATCAGTATCAGAAATCATTGGCAGCACACGAGACAGAGAGCTGTGGACAGACATGATCACCAACGTCACACGGCATGGACTATAACAAGATTGGCTGTACACGAGACAGTAGGCTGTGGACTGACATGATCGCCAACGCCAGACGGCATAGTCTAAAAGAAGTTTGGCACAATGGTCAATAAAACACGTAGTGATGAATGATGTCCTAACACCGTCAGAACTATCAGACGCGTCGCAAGAAAACACAGAAATAGAGGTTGAAATACTCTTCTCACAGCCGGCTGTGGAGGAGGGATTACGAGTGCAGTTTGTAATCTCGCATACCGTGTTCCAAACACAGCAGCCGGAGATTTAGAAGCAGATCGCATTGCGTTGGTTTCCATATAATGGAATTAGTGCCGGTCGTTAAGAAAGCAAGAGCAAACTACTCAACGTAAACATGCCAAGACATCACAAACAGCCCCAAAATGCCGGGGTTGACTGCGACGTTATGTAAAGGAAATGCAACTAATTTAACTTTACATTTTAGGCGGCAGAGTTAAATTTCGGTGTCGTCCCTAAAGTGGTCAATGTGTATATCGTCTAGTGCAGTGGTTCTCAACCGGTGGAGAATCCCCCCCCCCCCCCCAGGGGGGAATTTTAGGGTTTCCGGGGGAGGGGGGGGGAAGGGATTGAGATTATTTCAAGATCGCGTTAATACAAGAACCGATTACTTGATATTGTTTTTCCCTTCATACTGTACAGTTCTGTACGTCTCACCCTTCTAAAATTCATTTTATAAAGTAAGTAGACCCACAAATCACGTTTTATCTGGACGTCTAGACTTGTTTTAGTATGTGCTATTAAATTTAGCTTCCATTATTACGTATACTGTGTAGGGGTGGGATTTTTAGGTAGGAAATACGAAAGGGGGGATTGACGTTCTGAAAATATGGTGAAGGGGGGCACGGGGCAAATTTTTAGGTAGCAAATACATAAGGGGGGGGGGGATGACGTTCTGACAATATGATGAAGGGGGCACAGGCCAAAAAAGGTTGAGAACCATTGGTCTAGTGTGTCCTGTAATATCTACTCCTTTCCGCTACTTCTGTAATGATGATGGCTTCTGCGATCTTTTTTAACAAGCGACTATTTTGTGTGTTAAACAACACGCCAAACGCATTGTTAAGAGACAATGCATTTCGCGTGTTGTTTAACACACAAAATAGTCGCTTGTTAAAGATCGCAGAAGCCATCATGATTAATCTGTATGGGCCAGATTTGTGCAAACAGAAAGACATGATAGTCAACTTCTATAAGTGCTGATCAATATTTGTGAATGAATTTCCAATAAAATAGGCGGAATGGCGTATAAATACAGCGTCCACATCAAACACCAGAAGACGGTGTGTGAATCTTGGTGTGGATTTGTATACAAAGTAAAAGAACCAGAGAATGTTACACTCTTCTTCTTCTTCTTCTTCTTCTTCTTCTTCTTCTTCTTCTTCTTCTTCTTCTTCTTCTTCTTCTTCTTCTTCTTCTTCTTCTTCTTCTTCTTCTTCTTCTTTTTCTTCTTCTTCTCCTCCTCCTCCTCCTCCTCCTCCTCCTTCTTCTTCTTCTTCTTCTTCTTCTTCTTCTTCTTCTTCTTCTTCTTCTTCTTCTTCTTCTTCTTCTTCTTCTTCTTCTTCTTCTTCTTCTTCTTCTTCTTCTTTCGTTCACTTGAAATATATCTATAACTGCAATGTTGTCTCTTGTATGAATTTGACTGTCTCTGTTACTTCACTCAGCGGTCCATAGAGTTTATCTTCCACTGTCGTCTCTCTAGGACATGTTTGCCTAGATGTATTATATTTTGGGCAGTCTTGGAGTAGGTGCTCTGCTGTCTGCGACGCCAATCCAAATGTGCACATGGCTGATTCACTAATCTTAAATTTGGTATACATGTGGTTGCGTAATCTACTGCGTCCTGTTCTAAGCCGTAGAATAATGACTTTTCTGATCTGTCCATGACGTGGTAATCGTCTTGAGCAGCTTTTGGTGGCTTATAGATTACACTCCCCTTGATCTTTGGCAGTAGGCCGGACGTTAAGCTTCTCCGGCAAAGTGAAAAATTTGAAAAACCTGAGAACATTACAAATCGCACATTACAAATCACACATTACAAATCCATCCACCATGTGCCATGCCGATAAGCGTGGGCGGTCATGTTTTTCCATCTCACTCGATCACCAGAGTCGTGGATCAGCTCCGTGTTCCTGTCTCGACCATGCCACATGGTAAAGCCATCCAGGTATTTACCTCTCGGTCTTCCCCTTGGTCTCCTCCCTTCGATCTTGCCAGTTGTCACCAAGTTCTCCATTTAATTTCTTCTCATAACATGCCCAAAAATTTTGACTGTCTACGTCTAATGTCTCTAATCCGTTTACGATCTTCATTTATTTCTTGAAGGACTTGTTCATTGGTTTTTCTGTCTGTCCACGGTATTCTTAGCATTTCCCCCAGAAACTACATTTCCACAGCCATCAGATGTTTTTCAGCTTGTCTGCTCATTGTCCACGCTTCACATCCATACAAAAGTACAGGTTCTATGTAGCACTTCAACACTCTTTTTCTCGTTTCAATTGATATCTTTTTATTCATCAGTATGTTTTTCATCTTGCAAACGCCTACCTTTGCAATGGCAATTCTTGTTCTAATTTCTTCAAGGCATCTCCCACCAGATGTTATGACATACATTACAAGTCACACACTGAAAATCCCTCGGTATAGGACACTGGTTATGCTAAATTTTAAAACTGGAAAACCGAAGGATATTTATAGACATATTTTGAAATGTATAGATATTTATTTCCACACAGAAGGAAATGTATAGACACATTAAACATTTATAGATATGTAGATATATATTTATTTACCCACCGAAAGATATTTATAGCACACTTGCTTCTGGTGCACATATAAGAAGTTAGTAGTGTTACCGAGTTCGTGTAGTGTGCTGAACACTCCCTCCCCCCTTTTTGCGATCTATAGAAGGAGTCTGTCATAGTTGGTGAAAGTACATGGTTGTGAACCTCTGCGCTGTTTTCACACTTGTATAAATCAAACGGTATTCGATGGACAATGTGGCAACATCACACTGGCACTTTTACTTCGTACGTCATTTCCTGGTAACCATTTTAAACTTGATCGACGTAGGTCAGCATGGCCGAATGGATAAGAACACGAGTTCTTAAACATCCGGTGTGCTGATGCCGAGATATAGAATTCAACCCCTACACCAGACAGTTGGACTAAAATGTTGACCTATCGTCCTTTACTTGGCGACGTAAATTACAAGTACCCCTGAAGCCGGAGTGGCTTCGCCTGATGGCGAAGGACACTTGTAATAGGAAACGCTAATCCACCCTCAAAATTCAGTCCAGCATTACTATAAGTAGGGTGTATGGACTACGCTTGAGTTCAAAGCGAGCGAAAAAAAAAACTTGGTTGACATGGGAGCTCGGGTAAATTGTACAACATCCCCACCCTCTCTATGAAGATTCGAACAAATACCCACCTGACCGGTGGGCCAGCGTGCTAGCTACTGCGCTACGCCGGCTCCTGATTAGCAGATGTGATTTGTAGAAAATACTGGAATGGAACGCGAGCCATCTATGTTGCTTAATCGGGACTTGTAGCATGTCAATTACTGGAGCCACTGGTAGAGTTTGGTAGAATTAGAGCGATTGTTGAGTCACTTTAACGGATTGAGTGCCAAATAAAAAGTATGTTTAGACCAAACATGGTACAGAATCAAATGATCAAGTATTATAATGTAAATTGTCTTTCACTGAGCAATGAAATTGCGGAAGAAACTACGAAACAAAACAAACAACACGATGATCATAGTATGGCGATATACTGCCCTTCTGTCGATATGGGAAGTCACATCTAGCGATATATTATCCTTCGGAACTGATAACATAAGTTAACAGACTCGCCATACTAAGACTTAATCACCTCTGTCCAATGTCTGACTTGAAAGCTACCACTGTAGACAAACAACATAATTAACAGAAAATCAGCACACAGCTCAGTCTTTCTGAGACCCAGCATCGACGGAATGCTTCCATTCACAAATAACAGATTAGTATATCCGTTGGATCTTTTCCCCAGGATATGCTGGTGGGTTGGGAAACGAGCAACCGGGCATATTGGCCGGGTCTGCATCGCTGAGTGGGGTGTTGGTGCATGATAAGGCAGATATTGTCAGGGTCCTTTGAGATCATGTCAACAATGTAGAAGAACAGATACATCGTCAAGGCCTGGAGAGAATGGTGCTGCAAGCAGTGACCAGAGGACCTTAAAGGGCACTCAATACTCCGAGGAAATACCAGACGAACACATAATCAGACTGCAGCTGGTACCATTAGTATTGGGACTGTTCACATGTTGTTGAAGATGCGGACTGACTGCGGAACTGGAATGTAACAAGTGCTGTGATGTTGGTTCTTGACTAAACTAACTCCGCACGAGTTTTCACTGAACACATGTGTAATTAACCGACTTTTCCGTTTGTCACTCTAGCCATAAGTGTCAGGATACCCTGGAGCACATTTATTACGAAGACCGATAAACTCGTATTACGTAACGCGAAGACTGGAAAGGAGGCAATAGGTCAATGTACATGACTAATACAGTATTACAGTTTTAAGGACTGTGCAGTATTTGAAAATATTGCCGGTCCCAGTTTTGTATTTACCTATTATGTTGCATGAACTTTACAGAGCGTGAATACAAAACTTGGACATGCAATATTTTCAAACATTGCACAATCGTTACAAATACACCCTACATCCCAGTAACAGTGAATCTAGACATAGTACAGAAGATTCCCCCATCAGGGGACAATCAGGGACTCTATACGGCACACTGACTGACTTCACACGGTGAACTGTTGTAGATAAAACACATGGTAGCCTGTTGTAGATAGAAGACACAATCTTGACTGACTTTATATGGTGACCTGTTGTAGATAGACCACATGGTGACCTGTTGTAGATAGAACACATGGTGACGTGTTGTAGATAGAACACATGGTGACCAGTTGTAGATAGAACACATGGTGACCAGTTGTAGATAGAACACATGGTGACCTGTTGTAGATATAAAACATGATGACCTGTTGTAGATAGAACACACGGTGACCAGTTGTAGATAGAACACATGGTGACCTGTTGTAGATATAAAACATGATGACCTGTTGTAGATAGAACACATGGTGACCTGTTGTAGATAGAACACATGGTGACCTTTTGTAAATAGAACACATGGTGACCTGTTGTAGATACAACACATGGTGACCTGTTGTAGATACAACACATGGTGACCTGTTGTAGTTACAACACATGGTGACCTGTTGTAGATATAAAACATGGTGACCTGTTGTAGATAGAACACATGGTGACGTTTTGTAGATAGAACACATAGTGACGTGTTGTAGATAGAACACACGTTGACGTGTTGTAGATAGAACACATGGTGGCGTGTTGTAGATAGAACACATGGTTACCTGTTGTAGATAGAACACATGGTGGCCTGTTGTAGATATAAAACATGATGACCTGTTGTAGATAGAACACATGGTGACCTGTTGTAAATGGAACACATGGTGACCTGTTGTAGATACAACACATGGTGACCTGTTGTAGATACAACACATGGTGACCTGTTGTAGATATAAAACATGGTGACCTGTTGTAGATAGGACACATGGTGACGTGTTGTAGATAGAACACATGGTGACGTGTTGTAGATAGAACACATGGTGGCGTGTTGTAGATATAACACATGGTGACCTGTTGTAGATATAAAACATGATGACCTGTTGTAGATAGAACACATGGTGACCTGTTGTAAATAGAACACATGGTGACCTGTTGTAGATACAACACATGGTGACCTGTTGTAGATATAAATCATGGTGACCTGTTGTAGATAGAACACATGGTGACGTGTTGTAGATAGAACACATGGTGACGTGTTGAAGATAGAACACATGGTGACGTGTCGTAGATAGAACACATGGTAATCTGTTGTAGATAGAACACATGGTAACCTGTTGTAGATAGAACACATGGTGACCTGTTGTAGATAGAACACATGGTGACCTGTTGTAGATAGAACACATGGTGACCTGTTGTAGATAGAACACACGATCTTGAATGATTTCACACTGCAGTCTGTAGCAGAACACAAACTGTTGGCCGACACATTACTATATACTGTACTACAACATACACTATTGGCCGACATATTACCATATACTGTACTACAACATACACTATTGGCCGACATATTACCATATACTGTACTACAACATACACTATTGGCAGACATATTACCATAGACTGTACTAAAACATACACTATTGGCCGACATATTACCATATACTGTACTACAACATCCACTATTGGCCGACATATTACCATAGACTGTACTACAACATACACTATTGGCCGACATATTACCATATACTGTACTACAACATACACTATTGGCCGACATATTACCATATACTGCACTAAAACATCCACTATTGGCCGACATATTACCATATACTGCACTAAAACATACACTATTGGCCGATACATTACCACAGACTGTACTACAACATCCACTATTGGCCGACATATTACCATAGACTGTACTACAACATACACTATTGGCCGACATATTACTACAGACTGTACTACAACATACACTATTGGCCGACATATTACCATAGACTGTACTACAACATACACTAGTGGCCGAAATATTACCATAGACTGTACTAAAACATATACTATTGGCCGACATATTACCATATACTGTACTACAACATACACTATTGGCCGACATGTTACCATAGACTGTACTACAACATACACTATTGGCCGACATATTACCATAGACTGTACTAAAACATACACTATTGGCCGACACATTACCATATACTGTACTACAACATACACTATTGGCCGACATATTACCATATACTGTACTACAACATACACTATTGGCCGACACATTACCACAGACTGTACTACAACATACACTATTGGCCGACATATTACCATATGTCAGAAGTCGGGGTGCCCCACCGGCTAGATGAAAGTATTTTTCACTGGCGAGCAACCCCTAATAGTCAGAAACTGACTAGGGACAAAAACTATATGGCTGAACTATAGATTAAGCCCTGAATATCCAACGTACAGCTCCAAGTGGCTCGTTACAAAATTGAAATGAACTGTGCTGAATATTCGCCAAGGATGGGAAGGAGAAGGTTAGTTAGAATAGATTTTTACGTCTGAATTAAAGTGTAAAGACAACTATTCCAGTACAGGTTTTTCTCCCTGACTGCTCCCTTCCTTGGTGTGTAAGTGAACCCCCACCAATGTACACACACAACACGTATGCACAATTGGCATTAAAATATAACGACAGAACTATGAGTTACAATACTACAACATTTATTTGCTAATCATAACAATAGACATCGGATGATTGTCAATATGAGGATGATAAAATCATATAACATATTGTGATGAGAAACATTACGTAACTTTACTTGTTACTTCATCTATCTGGAACTGTGGTCCAGATCCCCACTCTCCAGTAGACTCAACAAAAGAACAGCTTGCCGGTATTCTAACGTCTGCCAGTCCTGGCTCTACCTAGTCATAACTCGTTCTTGAGATCTATAACATAGGTGCTCCTTGTGAGAGCTTGAAAGAAAGTCAAGAATGTGTTATATCAGTTCTACATCAGCGCAATCCTAATTAAAACATATCATAACACAAACATATACAATGACCAGTCTGGCCAAGTTTATCTTCCAGCTCTACTGTGTTCACCATCCTCCTTCTCCCTACTGTCTTTAGTCTGGGACGGGCTTTTCAATTGTCTCACACGCCTGTAATGATTACATTTCTGCCGCCCCATGTCCATGTCGCTACTACAGAAATTCTGTGTCGTACAGCCGCTCCGTCCAATGTTAGTTTAGCAGCTCACAGGGTCGGTAAGGGTATTATAACAATGCCTGATCATCCGGGCTTGCAAGCCGTGACCAGTAGCTGTGCCAGGTTTCCATGCATTACCGTCCACCATACGATGAAAAAGGTTTAGCACCATATACCCCATAACACTTGTGGGTAATGTCTGTACCATTACACCTCTGCTACAAATGCAATCGATGGTTAGTGTGCCAATGCGCACACCATAATATAACACTTCATATTGGTAGGCTTGCATATGACAAATCAATATACCAAACATCCAATACACATAAACACATTGATTAAACTAGACATATGATACTTTAACATCATAGCATAATGCACTAGTTAGTTTATGAAATTACACATACATACATCCAACATATCCGTAAACATTATATTACTTCAAGATGGACATATAATGATACTCAATATAATAGCATCAGGCATTATTAATGAGTACTAATATTGTATAGCTACAAAATGAGATATACAACAAGTCTAATTGAAGTTACCACACAGACCAGCTATATTTGCTGAGCTGCCCGGTTTAATCACACTTAGTTACTGCTGTTTTAAGAATTAAATAAATAGTCAGTTGACTATATTCTGTACAACAAATGCACACACCAACAAGCAACTATGATAGTGTACCAAGAAATGACAAGCATCTACCAAGACACCTAAAAATATACTTAGACCATGATATTTATTGAAATAACCTATGTCCGATATAGACTGACTAGTTACTAAGAAATAATTCTCCTAGTTACATCTAGCAACATAAGAATCATACATGTGACTACCAAACATTGAGCTGGCTGCCTACCTGTTCTGAAGTCAAACTTAATCTAACATAAAACAGGCTAGGGACCCTTATTTAAGCTGAGTCAAGCAGACAGTATTACCTCCTTGGCATTCCCGTCATAAATTCTTCTTATCTCCACTGGACGGTAATTGCACTTATCACTGCAATTGGCCATCACACCTGTGGGTCTGACAATTATTAGCCCACTAAGTCTTATCAGTGATTTCACACCTTGCGCCTCTAGTCTCTACCAGATGGGGTCATCCATCGCGGTTGGGCGATTTCCTAGCTATTCTTATCAGGTGTCATGCCTGGTCGGTTTTAATTACACAGTCCATGGCCCAGTTCTTTGTTGATTCAGCATGTCTGGGTCAGCAGTTTCCCAAGGTGTATACTAATGATCTAGTTGCCATTTTACTTGCCATCTGCAAGCTTACGTCATACCTGGTTGGTTTTAATTACTATTCCGTCCCCTGAGTCTGCCCTCCCGTCTGGCTGGATTGACAAGACTGTGCAACTGATATGGGGGTGACTGGTACTGGTGTCAAATTAACTTCCCAAATAGAAAGCCATTCCTGGTGGTTGTTTACTAGCAGGTTTTGCAAGCTTACGTCAAGACAGTATAGCCTTGGATATAGAGAAAACAGTTTTGTTCGTCTGTTCATCCTCTACATGGCCCATTAAAAGTGAACCGAAAATTGTTCTGGGAAGTTAAGGCTGCCAATTCGTGACAGAGCTTTCCCCTTAAAAAAAAAGTTTCTGCCAGAAATCTTTTGTCAAAGCACGCCGTACATCCCAGAATAATGCCTAAGCACTCTCCGTTCTGTATCTGCCTAAAGGTTTCCAATATTCCTTGTGGCAATGGGTTGTCCTGCATCTGCATAAAGACGTTCCATTTCCATAACCCAAAGATACACTGGATAGATCCTTGTACCTGGTTTTAGGCCGGGATTCCATGCAATAGCTTGGTAAAATCCGGTAATTGTCAGAAGGTTGTAATTTTACCCCTCTGGGAAAGATCACAATCAACGGGATTCTTCTACGCCTCTGGGCAGCAATTGTTTTACACCATTCACTCACGTGATTTACTCCTTGCAGCCGAGGATGTACCCGTAGTGAGGTCTTGCATAAGCTGGCCACAGCAAAGCTTGTCTCCGTGATTTTCCTCCGCCCGTTATAGATTCTCAACTGATCCATCAATAACTTCCTTTTGAAAGGAATAATGTTACACATCATGGTCCCATGATATAAATTCAACTGGCGCTTTCTTCCTTCAAAGTTGGGCGTAACAATTTTCCCTCCTCGGTGTCGCGGTTTCTTCCCCTGATAATCAGTTAACGGGCTGAGTTTCTCTGCAGTAGAGTTTCGTGTGAAAACCGTGCTAGAAATTGGAAATTTAGTGTGCCAAGTTGTCCAGCCTTGAGAAATAACATAGTTACTCCAGGGCGATAAAGTGGAGTTACTTTGGAATAAAGTATCCACAACTAGCTGATCTACTCCTATCAAATCGACCTGACTGAAGGGTAGATTGAGTCCTAAGAGTGTTGATTCCAAACCACTCTTGACTTCTGTTACTTCAGGTTCCTGTTGCTGGAATTCCCTGATAACTTCAGCTAATGAGATGATAGGCGTTTCTTCCTCCATCTTGTGCAAAGAATTTTCTTCTTTAGCAACTACAGACAATGTTGTCTGCACAATATCAGAGTCCATATTCTGGCTCCTAACAATTCCCTGTGTTTCCTGAGTCTCCGAACTGGTATACTGTGAGATAACAACTGGAAATGTTTCCTGGTCTGGATGTTCCTCTCTGGTCGTGCTTTCATGGGCTAAGTCCAGTTGAGGTAAATCCTGTGATGGGCTGGTGTCTACACAATCCATCACACTACGTAAATCATTTGAACTGATATCTAGTGTCTTTTCCTGAGCTGCAGCCTCAAAGATCACAAAGGGTTCCGGGTCATCCTTCATCCCACTGTCAGTCAAATTTAATCCCACTTCTTCCTCGTCTGGGCTGAAGGGAATAATAAAGTCGGTTACCTTTCGATCTCCGACCTCCTTAAAAGATGTCCCCAGGTCATCTTCCTCTTGAGTTTCACCTCTCGTTGAAGTAAAATGAGATTCCTGGGAGTCTTGTACTGGCAAACCGTAGTGCAAACAGTTGTCCTCTGGGTAACTGTTACTAGGTAAATTATCTGAACTGATAATTAGTGACTCTTCCCGCGTTGCAGCAGTGAAATTCACCTGGGATTCTGTTCCTTCCTTCCTCCCTATTTCAGTCAGATGTAATTCCACTTCGTGATTCTGTGACCAGAAGGGAATGTGAGAATCGGCTAGGTCTCCGCCTGCGACCTCATTAAAGGTTGTCTTCAGTTCCTCTTTCTCTCGAGATTCATTTCTCGTAGCAGTCAAGTGGTTTTCCTGAAGGTCCTCTACTGTCAAACGACTTTTGCCGTGGTGCAAACAGTTATCACGTTTGTGACTGTTTGAAATGCCCTTGGCACGTTTTTTCTTCCCTCTTTTCCGTTTAGGACTGGGTCGAATGAGAACCTGTAGTTCCCGGTCCACTACCTCTGATTCCGCGGTGGTTGGCAAAGATGTCCCTTCCTTCCTGGTTGGGTGAGCATCCATATCTCCTACCTTATGTTCCGCTAGAACGGTTAGCTTCTCTGCATTGACTACTTCCATATGCTGTTTATTAATCTCTGCTTCTTCAGTTTTGCTACGCTCTTGTGCTCCAAAGAACTCATCATTTTCTTTAAACATAATTTCTTCTTCTTGGTCCCACCATTCTAACTCAGCTATGATATACATTTCTAGTTGCTCCCCCTTTAAGCCTTTTCTTATGCCCCACCCTTTCGCGGACTCTGAGAAATCTGCGCGCGCCTTCATGTCCTCTTCGGGATTCCGGTAACGTAAGGCCATAATTGCTAAGGACTATATTCCGGTAAGCTCCTATGTATATATCAAAATCAGATCTAAGCTAGAAAGACCAGAGTTAACTACTGACAGTCTACACTATCCAATGTGTATAGTTTAGCCTCAGCAGTGAAAGACAACTGAAAATAATATTCAAGTAGTACCTGGCGACAGCAGTGAAGTAAGTGTGAGAGATATACTACACAGTAATCAACAGTAATATTTATCTAAATAAACATTAAAATGCACTGCATACATGTCAAAATGAACATGGCATATATTAGCATAAAATTGCAAATCAGTCAAGCAGTTAAATCATCAAACACATCAATGTAAATATGATTAAAGTGTTCAATTATCAATAAATGATTAATGGTAACACTAATTGATAATAGTTACAAACAGTTATCAATAAATGATAGATGATGGTAGTTTTCTCATCAGTTCTTATCTGTTATACTTTTGAAAAGTTATATATGTACTCTGAAACTTCCTCAACTAAAAGTAGCTACATTTGATGATAGTCTATTATTGGCCGACATATTACCATATACTGCACTAAAACATCCACTATTGGCCGACATATTACCATAAACTGCACTAAAACATCCA
The DNA here is from genome assembly GCA_963921405.1 of Cepaea hortensis. NCBI lineage: Eukaryota > Metazoa > Mollusca > Gastropoda > Stylommatophora > Helicidae > Cepaea > Cepaea hortensis. The sequence continues at coordinate 152,750,285 of OY992876.1, forward strand.
CTATTGGCCGACATATTACCACAGACTGTACTACAACATCCACTATTGGCCGACATATTACCACAGACTGTACTACAACATACACTATTGGCCGATATATTACCATAGACTGTACTACAACATACACTATTGGCCGACATATTACCACAGACTGTACTAAAACATACACTATTGGCCGACATATTACCACAGACTGTACTAAAACATACACTATTGGACGACATATTACCATATACTGTACTAAAACATACACTATTGGCCGACATATTACCATATACTGTACTAAAACATCCACTATTGGCCGACATATTACCATATACTGTGCTACAACATACACTATTGGCCGACATATGACCATAGACTGTACTAAAACATACACTATTGGCCGACATATTACCATATACTGTACTAAAACATACACTATTGGCCGACATATTACCATAGACTGTACTAAAACATACACAATTGGCCGACATATTACCATAGACTGTACTAAAACATACACTATTGGCCGACATATTACCATATACTGTACTAAAACATACACTATTGGCCGACATATTACCATATACTGTACTAAAACATACACTATTGGCCGACATATTACCACAGACTGTACTAAAACATACACTATTGGCCGACACATTACCATATACTGTACTAATGGCTGAATACAATGCTGGATGAATAGTTATATTGTGCATTGATCACTTATGTACAGGCAGGCAGAGAGATAAACAGGTAGGTAGGTGGGTGGGTAGATAAGTATATAGACAGACAGATGGACGGACAGATCGACAAACAGACATAGATCAACAACAACAAAAACAAAGAGCAAACAAAGAGCGAACATCAAACAACAACAAAGCAAGTATACCAGGTACCGCAACTTCACCAAGAAAGCTGATGGTCCATACCTCGCGCTATTTTTATCCTGCACAACTATTGGCTTGAAACTCGGTTAATGCGTCAGCTAGGGGAAGAGGGGGGGGGGGGGGGGGGGGGGGGAACGCATTTGCCTTCTATTTTTAGCGCACAACTTCGGCCACAAATCAGCCATGGTGCTCCCGTTCATTGAATGTTTTGTGGCATGTTTCTGTGTTAAGCGTGTGTTTATGTGGTGTGTGTGTGTGAGTGTGCGCGTGTGTGTGTGGAGTGTGCGTGAGCGTGTGCGTGCGTGTATTTGTGTCTGTGTGTGTGTGCTGTGTGTGCGTGGGTGTGTGTGTGATTGGGTGTGTGTGTGAAAGGATGGTGTGGGTGGGTCGATGTGTGTGTGTGTGTATGTGGGGGGGGGGGGGGGAGAGGGCGTATAGAAATATTTAACTTGACCGACTTTATAAAATGTGTGTTTATGTTGTGACTTGAGTTTCTGTATTTAAATATCTCGGACAGGCATCCCCGATCGATGTTATGTTTTGTTTCAGTTTTGCAATCTGTCTGTCTGTCTGCCTGTCTGCCTGTCTGCCTGTCTGTCTGCCTGTCTGCCTGTCTGTCTGTCTGTCTGTCTGCCTGCCTGCCTGCCTGCCTGCCTGACGGCCTGTCTGTCTGTCTGTCTGTCTGTCTGTCTGTCTGTCTGTCTGTCTGTCTGTCTGTCTGTCTGTCTGTCTGTCTGTCTGTCTGTCTGTCTGTCTGTCTGTCTGTCTGTCTGTCTGTCTGTCTGTCTGTCTGTCTGTCTGTCTGTCTGTCTGTCTGTCTGTCTGTCTGTCTGTCTGTCTGTCTGTCTGTCTGTCTGTCTGTCTGTCTGTCTGTCTGTCTGTCTGTCTGTCTGTCTGTCTGTCTGTCTGTCTGTCTGTCTGTCTGTCTGTCTGTCTGTCTGTCTGTCTGTCTGTCTGTCTGTCTGTCTGTCTGTCTGTCTGTCTGTCTGTCTGTCTGTCTGTCTGTCTGTCTGTCTGTCTGTCTGTCTGTCTGTCTGTCTGTCTGTCTGTCTGTCTGTCTGTCTGTCTGTCTGTCTGTCTGTCTGTCTGTCTGTCTGTCTGTCTGTCTGTCTGTCTGTCTGTCTGTCTGTCTGTCTGTCTGTCTGTCTGTCTGTCTGTCTGTCTGTCTGTCTGTCTGTCTGTCTGTCTGTCTGTCTGTCTGTCTGTCTGTCTGTCTGTCTGTCTGTCTGTCTGTCTGTCTGTCTGTCTGTCTGTCTGTCTGTCTGTCTGTCTGTCTGTCTGTCTGTCTGTCTGTCTGTCTGTCTGTCTGTCTGTCTGTCTGTCTGTCTGTCTGTCTGTCTGTCTGTCTGTCTGTCTGTCTGTCTGTCTGTCTGTCTGTCTGTCTGTCTGTCTGTCTGTCTGTCTGTCTGTCTGTCTGTCTGTCTGTCTGTCTGTCTGTCTGTCTGTCTGTCTGTCTGTCTGTCTGTCTGTCTGTCTGTCTGTCTGTCTGTCTGTCTGTCTGTCTGTCTGTCTGTCTGTCTGTCTGTCTGTCTGTCTGTCTGTCTGTCTGTCTGTCTGTCTGTCTGTCTGTCTGTCTGTCTGTCTGTCTGTCTGTCTGTCTGTCTGTCTGTCTGTCTGTCTGTCTGTCTGTCTGTCTGTCTGTCTGTCTGTCTGTCTGTCTGTCTGTCTGTCTGTCTGTCTGTCTGTCTGTCTGTCTGTCTGTCTGTCTGTCTGTCTGTCTGTCTGTCTGTCTGTCTGTCTGTCTGTCTGTCTGTCTGTCTGTCTGTCTGTCTGAAATTTTAACACAGGCGATAGTTTGTTACAAGGCGTTTCAAAAAAGGCACAATAACTACAACCCATGGCGACACACATGTATGGAGTTACACTTATCCATAGCATAGTCTAGTCTGAAATGTAGATGGCATGTGTTGTTCATGCAACATGATCCCTCTCTCTCTCTCTCTCTCTCTCTCTCTCTCTCTCTCTCTCTCTCTCTCTCTCTCTCTCTCTCTCTCTCTCTCTCTGCCTGCCTAGTTTACTCCAGAGGAAAGACAACACCAATACATCTGCAATATGGCAGATGTCATGATATTTAGGTTGCATTTCCTCACACTAGGATAAGACTTGTACCCTCCCAATTGTGCTTCTCCGCCCGAAGCCGTTGGCACAATGTGGAGTGTCGGCTTGGTGTGCATCGCCCGACATTCGGCGCTAACATAAAGCAGTTAGTACCGTCTACTGTCATTGTTGTTTGTCCATCAAGAATGATGATGACCATTCACTTCATCCAGTGGGGTTGAAAGTGTGGAGCCGTGGGTTCTAAGATGGTTGGTGCCCTATTTTGGCTCGAAATGTTCTTTGACAATGTGGGCAAAGAATGCTTGACGTTCCAGGAGGAGGATCTCTTGCAGTGGTTTTTCTGTCCAACCTTTTTCTCACAGCTCCTGCAGTTCTGTTTGCTTCACAAGTGACTGCACCCTTGCGTAATGATGTACGCCAAGAATTTCGGTCTTTGGCAGCAGTCTCCCAAGTATCGTGATGAATTCCAAAAGCTTTTAGTGAGATCTTCAGAGTGTCTTTAAAGCGTTTCCTTTCGTCGCCTTGTGAGCATTTACCACATCGCAGCTTGCCGTAACAAAATTCGTTTAGGGAACCTGTGATCTGGCATGCGAGTCAAGTGACCAGCCCAGCGAATCTGATTCTGCATTAGTAGTGTGTGGATACTGGGCATGAACGCTCTTTCTAGGACTTCAGTGTCTGGGACCTTGTCTTGCCATTTAATCTTCATTAGCTTCCTAAGACAGACTGTATGGAAGTGTTTTAATTTCCTATCATGTCGCTGGTAAACAGTCCAGGTTTCACAAGCATACAGCAGTATGGATAATACAACTGCTTTGTAGACTTTCAGCTTTGTTTGCAGGCTTCTTCCAGTTCTGTCCCATACATTCTTGTACAGTCTACCAAAGGCCACGCTGGCCTTGGAGATTCTTGCATTCACTTCGTCATTAATGGTGGCAGCTTGTGACACAGTGTTGCCAAGATAGGTGAATTTGTCCACAACAATTAGTCTATGACCATTCACTTTGATATTCGGCACGGTGTATTTGATCCCCGGAGCTGGCGGTTATATAACTACAGTCTTCTCCAAGTTGATATTGAACCCAAAGTTGGCACAGGCATGTGGGAAAGTTTGGCTTTGACTGTAGCAATGATATCACGTGCTTCTTGTTAGCTGTATATCCTTTACATGACGTCGCAGTCAACTCCCAGCATATTTTTACTGTTTGCGATTTCTTTAAGTTTACGTTCAATAGTTTGCCAATGTTTTCTGAACAACTGGCACTCACACCATTGTATGAAAATCAACGCAAGGCAGTCTGCTTTCAACTTTCGCACACCTCGTTATATACAAACACAGGAAACATTACAATGAGACGAGAGAGAGAGATAGAGAGAGAGAAAGAGAGAGAGAGAGAGGTGATAGAGAAGGAGAGAGGGAGAGAGAGGGGAGAGAGGGATTGAGGGAGAGGGAGACTGGGAGAGAGGGGGAGGGAGGAAGAGAGAGGGGGAGAGAGCTTGAGAGGGGGGAGAGAGAGTGAGAGAGAGGGAGAGAGAGCGAGAGATAGAGGGAGAGGGAGAGAGGGGAAGAGAAAAGGAGAGAGAGGGAGAGTAAGAGAGAGGGAGGGAGAGCGTGAGATAGAGGGAGAGGGAGAGAGGGGAAGAGAAAAGGAGAGAGAGGGAGAGTAAGAGAGAGGGAGGGAGAGTGTGAGAGAAGGAGAGAGAGCGAGAGAGAGGGATAGAGGGAGAGAGAGAGGATGGAGAGAGGGAGGGAGAGAGAGAGCGAGAGAGGGAGAAAGATAGCGAGAGAGACAGGGAGAGAGACGGAGGGAGGAAGAGAGCAGGAGAGCGAGAGAGAAACAGAAAGAGAGCGAGAGAGAGGGAGAGAGAGAGGTGGGGAGAGAGCGAGAGAGAAGGAGAGGGAGAGAGCGCGTGAGAGAGGGAGAGAGAGCGAGAGAGAGGGAAATAGGGAGAGAGGGGGGATAGAGAGAGCGAGAGAGAGAGAGAGGGAGGGAGAGAGAGAGGGAGAGAGAGGGGTTGAGGGAGAGGGAGGGAGAGAGAGACTGGGAGAGAGGGGAGGGAGGAAGAGAGGGGGAGAGGGCGAGAGAGAGAGTGAGAGAGAGAGAGGGGGGGAGAGCGAGACAGGGAGAGGGAGAGAGAGGGGGAGAGAAAAGGAAAGATAGAGAGAATAACAGAGAGAGGAAGGGAGAGCGTGAGAGAGGGAGATAGAGCGAGAGAGATGGATAGAGGGAGAGAGAGCGATAGAGAGAGAGAGGGAGGGAGAGAGCGAGAGAGGGAGAAAGATAGCGAGAGAGAGAGAGGGAGAGAGATAGCGAGAGAGACGGAGGGAGGGAGAGAGCGAGAAAGAGTGAGACGGAGGGAGCAAGAGGGGGAGAGAGTGAGAGAGAGGGAGGGAGAGAGCAAGAGAGGGAGAGACAGGGAGAGGGAAAGAAAGGGAGAAGGAAAGAGAGAGAGGGGGAGAGAGAGGGAGAGGGGGAGAGAGGGATTGATAGTGAGAGGGAGAGACAGGGA
>OY992876.1:152755928-152860467 GCA_963921405.1 Cepaea hortensis
TTAACTTGTGAACCGAAAGATGCGGCCCGGAATCGAACTCACAACCTTTGGGAGCCAGAGTCAAACGGCTTGACTACTTTGCCACGGAGACTCCCGGTGTGATATGTTCTGTAAGTGTCTGTCTCATAGTCCAGTGCTTGATATAACATAATTTTTCATCCTCACAGTTGGTACAACTTAGCTACAATGCTAAAGTTAAGATGGAGCGTCTTGGTCTCTTCAAGAATGTAGTTATAGCCATCGATGTTAGCAAAGGTGAGTTTGTATTATCAGAAATTATTTATTTTCAACATTTTAAAGGAGACACTTAGCTACAATGCTAAAGTTAAGATGGAGCGTCTTGGTCTCTTCAAGAATGTAGTTATAGCCATCGATGTTAGCAAAGGTGAGTTTGTATTATCAGAAATTATTTATTTTCAACATTTTAAAGGAGACTGTAGCGTAGTGGCTAGATGTTTGCTTGTTGGTCATGGGTTCAAATGGTTCAAATCCACATCGTAGGTCAGCATGGCTGAATGGATAAGAACACATGTTCTTAAACATCCGGTGTGCTGGTGCTGAGGTAAGGGGTTCAACCCCTACACCGGACATTGGGCTAAAATGTTGACCTATCATCCTTGACTTGGGGATGTTAATTAAAAGTATCTCTGAAGTCAGAGTGGGTTTTGCCTGATGGCGAGAGACACTGTTAATAGGGAAAGCTAAACCACGAGCAAAATTCAGTCCAGCACTACTAGAAGTAGTGTGTATAGACTATGCTTGAGTTGAAAGCGAGCGAGCGCAAAAACATAAACCCACATCCAGGCATGTGTTAAACACTGACCTGGGCTCCCAGGTTGACCCAGCCTACAATGGTACCAGGAAATGTCTTGGGAAGTCAAGCTGGCCGGCTGGATACTGACCCCATCAGCCACCCAGTGCCCATTGGTCTATAAACTGGAGAACTTAGTGACAGCTGGCAAGATTGAGGGGAAAAGAACAAGGGGAAGGCAGAGAGGTAAATATCTCAATGGCTTGACGCAAGGCATAATCCAGACAAAAACACAAGAACTGATCCATGATCCTGGTGATCGTGGGAGATGGGAAAACATGACCGTTCACGCTTAGTGGCATGGCATATGATGATGATGTCACTTTCTGAGACATAATGTTCTTTAAGAGCCGATCTCTTTGATAAAATCTGTCAGTAATTTTTCTCCATCTTGATCTATGATTCCTAAATATTGTTTTGTAACATTGAAGTCCGAAAGCATCAGTTTTATTCTTTAGTGATAGTGTATTTATTTGATTAGACAACCAATGTGGAACACAAATAATCTACATGCTTTATAATTGTGCTCTGGTTTCTTTACTTTGGGTTCAGAAATATTTACTTAATCATTGTGCTCTTGTTTCTTCTATACTTTGGGTTCAGAAATGTTTACTTATCTAATCATTGTGTTCTTGTTTCTTTACTTTGGGTTCAGTAATATATACTTACCTAATCATTTTGTTCTTGCTTCTTTACTTTGAATTCAGGAATGTTTACTTACCTAATCATTGTGTTCTTGTTTCTTTACTTTGGGTTCAGGAATGTTTACTTACCTAATCATTGTGTTCTTGTTTCTTTACTTTGGGTTCAGGAATGTTTACTTACCTAATCATTGTGTTCTTGTTTCTTTACTTTGGGTTCAGGAATGTTTACTTACCTAATCATTGTGTTCTTGTTTCTTTACTTTGGGTTCAGGAATATTTACTTACATATTCATTGTGATCTTGTTTCTTTACTTTCTTCTTCTTCTTCTTCTTCTTCTTCTTCTTCTTCTTCTTCTTCTTCTTCTTCTTCTTCTTCTTCTTCTTCTTCTTCTTCTTCTTCTTCTTCTTCTTCTTCTTCTTCTTCTTCAGCGTTCCGAGCCATTGAGGTTCTTTGCTGCAGATACAATCCGTCTCCATTCGTCTCTCTGGTTGACCTTCTCTTGCCAGTCGTTGATTCCAATTGCTTGTAGGTCTGTATATATATTCTCTCTCCACCGTCTTCTTGGTCTACCTCGGGGTCTATGGTCATTTATTTCCTGAGTGTAAGCGAGTTTTGTTTCCCTATTATCTTCAATTCTTTCTATATGCCCCTGCCATTGTAGTCTATTAACCTTCATGATACCAATGATTAGCGAGGACTTAAACAGATCATAAATGTCTTTGTTACTTCTTCTTTTCCACTCTCCACTTTGTGTATCCCTAATGGGTCCAAAGATGCGTCTTAAAACTTTGTTCTCAAAGGTTTGTAATAAGGCTTTGTCTCCTTTCGTTGTACTCCAGGTTTCAGAGCCATACAGCACAACTGGTCTGATCAGTGTTTTGTATTTTGTGATTTTGGTGTTACGAGATAACGCATTTGATTTTAGTAGATGTTGTAGTGTATAGTATATCTTATTTCCAGAGTTGATTCTAGTTTGTATTTTCTTTACTTTAGGTTCAGAAATATTTACCTATCTTCCATCATTATTGCCTGTCACCTGTAAATAGCTTACACACAGCATTGACCTTGGTTCGACAAATCAGGACTATGCTATTTGTGTGCGTACATGTATGCAGGCATGCATTTGTGTTCATGTCAAATATATCAGACCGAAAAATTATAATTTCCCTTTACACTATACAGTAGAACAAGTGCAATAGAGAAACTATGTTATCGCATAAATGGTGTTATTGGAGCAGACATTACTATTTTCTTTGCTATTTTAAAACAGAACATCCTTTTTTGCACTATACTCAAACAATTAAGGCTCAGTCTCAACATGCCTCATGGATACATTGTCCCTGCTCCATCATCTCATTTGCCAAGTCCCAAATTCTGTCCTAATTGTGTTGTTTAATCAGCTACTGTGTCCTTGATGCCTTATGGCTGGTACTCCGATGGAAGACTTTGAGGACACATTTAAGCATTCCTTTATGCATTAGGGCTTATGGGAGCCACAATAGCGCAGTGGCTGGTACGTTGCTTGTCAGCCCGATGCACATGTGTTTAAATCCCCATTGAGGTCGATTTAAAAAAAAAAAGATCTGGGTTCCTGTTTCAACCTGGGCTTAAATGGATGCCAGAAATGTGCCCTGGACTGTTAAACTGGCCAGGGTGATGTTGGCCAGGTCACCCACACGATGCCAGGGCTTGGCACTATATGCAAGGTGTCCACAAAAGTAGCAGGGACTGGTTGGAAAAGTCTTTTCTTATATTTATGTACGTTGAGTGTTATTACCTGAGACAGAGACGTGTTTACAAGTTGTCCTTAAATTAATACATATTTAGAAGGTTATTGAAAAAAGTTGTTTCTTATATTTATATACTTTGAGTGCTCAGATAAGAGCGCTCGTTCTTAAACGTCCAGTGTGTTGATGCTGAGGTAGCGGGTTCAACCCCTACACTGGTCAGTTGGACTAAAATGTTGCCTTCTCCTGCTTGACTTGGGGATGTATGTTATAAGTACCTCTAAGTCAGAGTGGGTTTACCTGATGGTGAGGGACACTGGTAATAGGGAAAGCTAACCCACATGCAAACATCAGCCCAATGCACTAGAAGTAGTAGCATGTGTGTGGACTATGCTTGAGTTCAAAGCCAGCGAGTGCAACAACAACACAATTACCTACATCAATGAGATGTTTACAAGATGCCCTCAAAATGATACATAGTTTTGATGTTTACAAGATGCCCTCAAATTAATGCATAGTTTTGATGTTTACAAGATGCCCTCAAATTGATACATAGTTTTGATGTTTACAAGATGCCCTCAAATTAATGCATAGTTTTGATGTTTACAAGATGCCCTCAAATTGATACATAGTTTTGATGTTTACAAGATGCCCTCAAATTAATGCATAGTTTTGATGTTTACAAGATGCCCTCAAATTGATACATAGTTTTGATGTTTACAAGATGCCCTCAAATTAATGCATAGTTTTGATGTTTACAAGATGCCCTCAAATTGATACATAGTTTTGATGTTTACAAGATGCCCTCAAATTGATACATAGTTTTGATGTTATTGAAACCAGACAAAGCTGAACATGGGTACGAGGTCATGTTTGAAGTGCAGGAGTTTCGGCAGATAGACGGTGGCATCCATACAACAATCAGCAACAATGACGGGAGCTTGGTGAGTGCTGTGTGAGGTTGCCAATTCCCTAACTTGCTGCGTCTTCTTCTCTTGCTCTTTATCCAGGATATAGGTCATCAACCAGCACACACCAAGCTGTACTACCTTTTGCCATGTCCTGCAGCTCCCTCCGTGACCTCCCCATGTAGTTCATCTCTGGTTTTAATTCATGTCCCCATGTGTTTTATGTCTCCCACTATATCGCTCATCTTTTGGATACCAGTCAAGGGCAGTGTCTAGTTATAATATCCTCAGATTTTCTCAGTTTGTTGTCGTTGTTGTCTAATATTAGCTTCATAAGTGATGTATGAATGAAATAATGTATGAGAGCAGAGAGATAAGAATGTCAGGTGGGCCTGCGTGCCCAATTCTTAACCTTTTGACAATAAAGTTTGTTCACTGCATCCTATCCAGCGCCAGCGTCTTTTTCTCACCACTTGATTCACTGGAGTTGTTTACTTCTCTCCATGAGCTCTACATTGGTGATTCTGCCATACCATTTTAGTCCACTTTTGCACAAACACCAGTTAGTGAATGTTTGTATTTATTTGTAATTCTGTTAATCCTTCTATATGTTTCTGATCCATAAAGCAGAGCTAATTTAACATTAGAGTTAAATATTCTCAGTTTGGTGCTAAGTTTTCCTTTGATTTCCAGAAATTTCTTAGTATTATAAAAGCTTCTCTTGCCTTTTGTATTCTTATTTTAAAATCTCTATGTGTTCTCCCATGTTTGTCTACTTTGCTACCTAAATAGGTGTATCTTGAAGTGAGGTTTCACCAAGAGAGATCAGGTTGTTGTTTTTTCAGTTCGCCCAAATGTACATATAAATATAAATAAAAAACATATATTGGAAACAACAAGCTGCCATAAAGATTGATAATGAAGTGGGACAATATCAGCCTATTAAGAGAGGTGTTAGGCAGGGATGTGTAATGTCTCCAGATCTTTTTTCCCTATACAGTGAAAATATTTTCAGAAATGTAGAAGATATAAATGGAATCAGCATTGGAGGACGAAACATCAATAACATTAGATATGCAGATGATACAGTATTGTTTGCAGACAATGAGCAGGATCTGCAACAATTAGTAGATGCGGTTGTTGTACACAGTGAGCAACTGGGGTTAGAATTAAATTGTAAAAAGACGCAGATTATGGTCATCACCAGGAAGAACGAAATAGCACAATGTAATATACAAGTAAATGGGAATATTCTTCAACAAGTGAATCGGTGCAATTATCTCGGAACTGTTATAACATTTGATGGGAGATGCCTTGAAGAGATTAGAACAAGAATCGCCATGGGGAAAGTAGCCTTTAGCAAGATGAAAAACATTCTGACCAATAAAAAGATGTCAATTGAAACGAGAAAAACAGTTTTGAGGGGATACATAGAGCCTATTCTTTTGTATAGATGTGAAACTTGGACAATGAGCAGTCAAGCTGAAAAACATCTGATGGCTGCAGATAAGTGGTTTCTGAGGAAAATGCAGAGAATACCATAGACAAACAGAAAAACCAATGACGAAGTACCACAGGAGACAAATGAAAATCGTAAATTGATTAGAGAAATTAGATGTAGACAGTCAACAATTTTTGGACATGTTGTGAGAAGAAATGGATTAGAGAATTTAGTGACAACTGGCAAGATCGAAGGGAACAGACCAAGAGGAAGACCAAGGGGAAAATACCTGGATGGCTTGACCACATGGCATGGACGAGACAGGAACACTGAGCTGATCCACGGTGCTGGTGATCGAGTGAAATGGCGAGTCAAGACCGCCCACGCTTTCTGGCATGGCACATGATTAATTGATTGATTGAAATGTATAATTATTACATGCTCAAAAACTTCCGTAGCAGCCCCATATAATGACTTTACATCTTGTAAGAGTTCATTAATATGTATGTGCTAAATCAAACAGCTGTTCATGAACTTATTTTATACCAGAAAAAGTCACCAGGCATTGATTACTTATGATACTGCTTATGTGACCAAACTGCATGACCTAAATACTTTATCTTCTCTACATAAGTGGTCTTCAGGGCATTGGTTGGAGTCTGTTGCCAATGTGACACCTAAATTCTGTGGAAGAAGCATCACCACTCCAAGCCTACTCTTAGGCACTCCAGATTTTTTGTGCTGCATCCTGCCCTGACTGTCGTAATACACCTCTCTACAGATCTGAAACTCCAGTTCCGGTCTTGCCCACCCCGCTGGATTCTGAGCTCAGATAGGGAAAGCATAGTTCTGTAACAAAGTCCCTATGGAGAAGGTACTTCAGTTCCAGGTTGGGAGACAAGTCTCTAGACCAATGTCACTTCAGTAGAGTAGATACAAACCCTTTTCATGGATCCAATGACCTGAATGCCAGCCAGTGCATTCGATTTAAGAGTTAAAACTCAGTCTTTCCATGACCAAGTGGTTACTCCACCTTGTGCTGTGAAGGCGGTGGCTTCGATTCCGGCCTAGGTTGTTTGGTTCACGAGTGCTGAAGCTTTGGAGTTTGTGTTTTGTGCCAGGCTTTCAGCAGGCTGCCCTGGGGAATGAGGATGAGCCATATGGGATAAAACCCGGTGCAATGAAGTTGATCCTATTGCCTTTTAACCCTTTAATTGCCCATTGTTGTTTAAATCATTTAGTTCCAAACATGAATAACATTACAGTAACAACCCTGTAGATTCTTTGACTTTGAGGGGTTCTTATTATAATGTAATTGAGCCAATCCTGATGTATGGAAGTGAATCATGGACAATTAGCAGACAAGTGAGGAATTATGTGGAAGCTGCAGAGATGTGATTTTATAGAAGAATGATGAGAACACTGGGTGGATAGAAAGATCAGTAAAGATATCTTGAAAGAAGTTAACTCACAAAGAGAACTGGATACTCGCATCAGAAGACGACAGTCCACATTCATTAGGCATGTCATGAGAAGGGGAAAGTTAGAGTTTGTCATCACAACAGGAAACTAGGAGGGGAAGAGAGGTAGGGGTAGACCAAGAAAGAAATTGCTGAACAGTTTGATATCATGGCTTGGAAGAACTTGGTAACATAAATAATTCACTGCACGGGACAGAAGGCTGTGGGCAGATAGCAAGAGCTATAAGAAGAACTCCTTGAGACAGAAAGTGTTCTGAGATAATCAATCAGCTTTCCAACTTTTCAAATGCTTAAAGTTCAGTGTTCTTTCTGCAGGATTTCCAGGTGAAAGCCCCCAACATGATGGGTCGAGGGGAGAGATTCAGCCTGGACTACACCCTGGGCACGAAGAGGACCCATGGCTACAGTGCCTACTTCAGGAAACCACTGAACAACAATCCAGACATTTTGTAAGTGTCTCACAGACAAGGCTTTCAAGGAATGTCAGCCTTGGGCAAAGTATATGCTGTTTCCTTTTATGTGTTTATATTACAGCAGTGCCATAGAAATGATGACTGTATGCAGCATGAAGAATCTGTTCCCTTTTTATAGACAGTTGCTTTGGTCATTGGCCAGTGTGATTGCTGGAAAAAGGGAAGCAATGGCAGGCTGCCTTCCGGAGGTCTCCATGGTGAAGTGATTAAACCATCTACCTCATGCTCTGTAGGTCGTAGGTTTGTTTCTGTTGGCAATGCCTCAAATTGTAATTGCACAATACTGCACCAGTATTGTCTGTTCCTTACGTATTGTTACTTACTAATTTTTTGTTGTAATGTATATTAATCGGGCTAGAGCCTCTATCTGAGGTAGGTGGAGGTTCTTGGAGGAACCGGCCAGCCTAGCAGAATGGAGTCCAGCCACAGCTTCTAAACAAGAAAGGTGGCAGTTCGATGGAGGGACCTACCAGCCTAGGATATTTGTTAGGTAGTCACTCGGTATCAGCTATATGCGGGGATTTGTTACTCAGGTACTGCCATGTGCAGAGATTCAGGGAAATCATATTCCAGAAAGGAGGTCACTGCAAATTTGAGGTTGAGAGATTATAAAGATACCTGAAGATAAATTGAGGATTATTTCAAACTATGACTGGCTGCAAGGAGTTACACAACGCTGGAATAATAGTTACCTTAGGGAGCTTGCATTTTAACAAATTGCTATGATTGTGTAGTATAATTGAATGACAGAGATGAACTTCATCACTCATCTGATGGCTCATCATGTATGTTCAATAAATGTCTTATTTAGAAGCCTTGCTGATGGATTGTTCCGTGACTGCTATGTTAAACATTATGGTTGGACATTTTCAGTTGCAGATCTTCATGTTTGATTGTTGGGGTCACATATTTGGTATATATCCTTAGTCTCTTGGTCGCGACAGTTTCCCAGACTGCGTCATTCAGAGCATGAGTGCAATTATTTTTTCTGGAGACTTCTCGGATTCATAGCTGGAGCCACTGAGTCTTGCTTTGCGTTTGCCGTTCTGTGGAAAAAAAACGAGCCAGATGAGGTGACACCCGGTGCTATGAAGTCGACCCTCTGAACTTTAGTATGGCTTTAGTACACTCTTTGCTGATGTATAGAAAACTATGACGGTCAAAGAAACCGGAAGTATTACAAATTCATTGGACGGGACAGAGAACAAACAGACCTCTCCAACAACAACTCAATATTGATTAAAATTGTTATTTAGACAAACAAAAGGAGGAAAATAGGAATATGTGAAAAAGGCATATTGTTTTCTTGCAAGCTCACATTCAGTCGTTCATGAATACTTTCAGTTATTTGTAAATGCATTCTGTGACTTATGCAAACATTCAGCCATTCATGCACTCATTTAGTCACTCATTCAGCCACACATTCTATCACACATTCTGTCACACATTCTGTACTTCATGCACACATTCTGTCACACATTCTGTACTTCATGCACACATTCTGTCACACATTCTGTACTTCATGCACACATTCTGTCACACATTCTGTACTTCATACACACATTCTGTACTTCATGCACACATTCTGTCACACATTCTGACAAACATTCTGTCACACATTCTATACTTCATGCACACATTCTGTCACACATTCTGTACTTCATGCACACATTCTGTCACACATTCTGTACTTCATGCACACATTCTGTCACACATTCTATCACACATTCTGTACTTCATGCACACATTCTGTCACACATTCTGTCACACATTCTATCACACATTCTGTACTTCATGCACACATTCTGTCACACATTCTGTACTTCATGCACACATTCTGTACTTCATGCACACATTCTGTCACACATTCTGACAAACATTCTGTCACACATTCTATACTTCATGCACACATTCTGTCACACATTCTGTACTTCATGCACACATTCTGTCACACATTCTGTACTTCATGCACACATTCTGTCACACATTCTGTACTTCATGCACACATTCTGTCACACATTCTGTACTTCATGCACACATTCTGACAAACATTCTGTCACACATTCTATACTTCATGCACACATTCTGTCACACATTCTGTACTTCATGCACACATTCTGTCACACATTCTGACAAACATTCTGTCACACATTCTGTACTTCATGCACACATTCTGTCACACATTCTGTACTTCATGCACACATTCTGTCACACATTCTGTCACACATTCTGTACTTCATGCACACATTCTGTACTTCATGCACACATTCTGTCATTAATGCACACATTCTGTCACACATTCTGTACTTCATGCACACATTCTGTCACACATTCTGTCACACATTCTGTCACACATTCTGTCACACATTCTGTACTTCATGCACACATTCTGTCACATCGCAACTACACATTCTATCACTCATGCATACATCAAAAGTCACACATTCCAACACTCATACATACATCCAGCCATACATTCTGTTATCTACACGCATACATCCTGTCGCACATTCTGTCACTCAAGCACACATCGTCACACATTCCATCACTCATGCACACATCCAGTCACACATTCTGCCACTCCTGCACACATTCATTCACACATTCTGTCACTCGTGCACACATCCAGTCACACATTCTGTCACTCGTGCACACATCCAGTCACACATTCTGTCACTCGTGCACACATTCATTCACACATTCTGTCACTCGTGCACACATCCAATCACACATTCTGTCACTTGTGCACACATCTAGTCATACATTCTGTCACTCCTCACATATCCACTCACACATTCTGTCACTCGTGCACACATCCAGTCACACATTCTGTCACTCGTGCACACATTCATTCACACATTCTGTCACTTGTGCACACATCTAGTCATACATTCTGTCACTCCTCACATATCCACTCACACATTCTGTCACTCGTGCACACATCCAGTCACACATTCTGTCACTCGTGCACACATTCAGTCACACATTCTGTCACTTGTGCACACATCTAGTCATACATTCTGTCACTCCTCACATATCCACTCACACATTCTGTCACTCGTGCACACATCCAGTCACACATTCTGTCACTTGTGCACACATCTAGTCACACATTCTGCCACTCCTCACATATCCACTCACACATTCTGTCACTCGTGCACACATCCAGTCACACATTCTGTCACTTGTGCACACATCTAGTCACACATTCTGTCACACATTCTGTACTTCATGCACACATTCTGTACTTCATGCACACATTCTGTCACACATTCTGTACTTCATGCACACATTCTGTCATTAATGCACACATTCTGTCACACATTCTGTACTTCATGCACACATTCTGTCACATCGCAAACATCTAATTACACATTCTATCACTCATGCATACATCAAAAGTCACACATTCCAACACTCATACATACATCCAGCCATACATTCTGTTACTCCTCACATATCCACTCACACATTCTGTCACTTGTGCACACATCTAGTCATACATTCTGTCACTCCTCACATATCCACTCACACATTCTGTCACTCATGCACACATCCAGTCACACATTCTGTCACTTGTGCACACATTCATTCACACATTCTGTCACTCGTGCACACATCCAGTCACACATTCTGTCACTTGTGCACACATCTAGTCACACATTCTGCCACTCCTGCACACATCCAGTCACACATTCTGTCACTCGTACACACATCCACTCAACATTCTGTCACTCGCACACACACATCTAGCCACACATCCAGCCACACATCCAGTCACACATCCGGTCACACATTCTGTCACTTGTGTACACATGTGAAGTTGATGGTTTCTGGTCCCCAGTGTTGGCTGTACAGGTTATCAGTTCCATGGGGAATTTCCTTGGAGCGGTTACAAACAGACGGACCGGGGCATGGCCTTTGACCTCACTGTAAGCAAAATGTTAGCCAACTGCCTGTATAACTGCACTAGGTCTGTAATAGGATGTTTCTTTCTGCATCTCTTTCTGTGGTTAAATTGTTCATCTTTTCATGCTGTTTCTGTTACTAATCATGGGTTGTGAATATCTGCTTCTTTCTTTCTTTCTTTCTTTCTTTCTTTCTTTCTTTCTTTCTTTCTTTCTTTCTTTCTTTCTTTCTTTCTTTCTTTCTTTCTTTCTTTCTTTCTTTTTCTTTCTTTCTTACTTTCTTGTTGTGTACTCTTTGTTTGCATTTAGGTATTTCTATTACTATTCATATGTTGGGAATGGATATGTCTTTCTTTCATTATTGTTCTATTGTTTGCTGTTTCTATATACAACTTATGTCTTGGCAATGAGTGTTTATTTCTTTTTTCTTCTGCATGTTTCTGTTACTATTTATGGGTTTTTGTTTTGGTAATTTTTTTTTTTGGCTGTTTCTGTAACTGTTCCTGTATCGGGAATGAGTGTTTCTGTCTTTTCTATCTTTTTTTTTTTTTAAACATGGTGTTTGCAGTTTCTGTTACTATTCATGTTAAGAATGAATATTTCTGTTGCTATTCATGTGTATTCATTCTAACTTTCTTGTTATTCCTTCTACGTGTTTTTATGTGTTCTGATTTTGTTACTGTTTATGTGTATGGAATGACTGTTTCTTTCTGTCTTGTTGTTTTGTTCTACTTGTTTTTGTGTGTGCTCTTCATCAGTGCCAGACAGCTATTTCTGTTACTCTGTCTCCTTAGCTTGGAGATGAGAAACTGGCATTGAATTGTCGTTAATATTTGTGTTTAGATGAGTTGTATAATATTCATGATTTGATGGCAATATTTCTGCTGTGGTTCTGTTGCAGTTTCCCACATTTTTGGGCTCTCACAACTTGCAGTGGGAGGGAGTTTGGCGAGACTTGAGGGCACTGTCCAGAGACACAAGTTTCTCAGTCAGAGAGCAAGCTGGACATTCACTAAAGTCCAGTTTGAAGGTATGAAGCTGCGTGTACTGTGTGAGTCATTGCATTCATCATTCCATGTGTTTCTTGTGGGTTTGTTTCTGTGTGATATGGTTGTTAGTGGTCAGCACAAATTCTATAATTTTTAACAGGGAAACCGGCAGCAAATTAGGGGTTACTTCCATGAACATCCATTAGGAGGCTCCAAAACCAGCCTGTCTCAGTTTTAGCAGCCCCAATCAGCTAGGTGATGACAGGAAGGGACTGGCCACCCTACCTCATATGTTGTGATCTAGAATATGTGATAGCTCAACACCTCACATCTTAGCAGCAGTGTTTGGTGTGTGAGTACCTTTACTGCTTGCCCATTTTATAAGGTTGAGTCGATGCCAGAGCTGTGCTGTTCAGGAGAGATAATCCACTACTGCTTGGATTTGAACCAGGACCCTAAGTGCACTAACCACTATGCCACTGTGGCTGTCAAAATCAAAGCATATTTGTTAGCATCTGTGTGATGTGTATGTTAGCATCTGTGTTTATGTATATGTCTACATTTTAAAAAGTTACACTCTTTAATGTTAAAGCACAGAAGCCACAAACAATATGTTGCACTATTTATTGCCTGGCATATTTTGCTGCATCTCGTCAGGTTGCATATTTGCAATATATTTGTGGTGCCTGTGTTTATATTCACTAAGATAATACACTGTTTTGAATTTTTTTAATGTTAATTTTTATTTGAAGTGATTTTATTTAATCCAATAAGTCATTCCTGTTTAAATATGCCAAGCATGTACATGACTGCGAACCATTTTTTTATTCTGCAGCATACATTTTCCATTGACTCACGGAACAATCCGGTTCTTCCATCGGTTGGAGCCCTGTGGCAGACTAGCCAGGTAGGATCAGGCAAAAGTTGACTAACTTCAATGTAAATTAATTTGTCATTAACAGCTTGGAAGTGAATAATCGTTAAATTTGTTTATGTTTCAACAATAAATGGTTACAAATAATCAGAAGTAGTAATTTGCAATCACAATCAGCATTGAAGACATGGAAACTGTCACAAACTTTAAATATCTTGGCTCCATAATCAACAACACAGGGAGCTGATCAAAAGAAGTCAGACGTAGACAGATCAAAGCAATGAAGAGCCACCAACTACACAACCTCAAGTATACAAAATTCAAGATTAGCAAATCAGCCCCATGCACATGTGAACTGGTGTTGCAGACAGCAGATCACATACTTCAAGACTGCCCTGCATACAACACATCTAGGCAAACCTTCTGGTCTAGAGAAACAACAGTGGCAGATAAATTTTATGGAACACTGAGTGAACTAAAAAAGACTGACGTTTATACAAGAGACAACATTGCAGAAATAGACAATAAATTTCAAGTAAATGACAGAAGAAGAAGCAGTGCAGAGATTAACCAGTATTAAGAATCTATGCCAGCACCCACAAACAAGCTAAAGTACAATTGTTGAGAACATGCATGTGTTACATGCATGCAAATGTGAGTTAGGGACCATTTTGCAATAACTAAAGAAGAAAATTAGGGTGTTTTGACTTGAATAATGTGGACCAACAAGAAGAAAATTGGGGTGTTTTGACTTAAATAACATGGACCAAGAAGAAAATTGGGGTGTTTTGACTTGTAACATGGACCAAGAAGAAGAAAAACACTGACATACTACTAGATCTGAATACCCAAGACGGTTACCCCGGTCAACAGATACCTGAAGAACTCGGATGTGTCGCTCAAAAGGCACAAATATTGCAGCTCTACTGTAAACAGGCTCAAGACAATTATGTCCATAACAAACATTTCAGTCGAACGAAGAAGAAAAAGATCTGAACATGGAAGACAACTGGCTTGTAAAGAGCATCGTGTCTCTCTCTGAAACTGAAATACTTGACCTTATTAAAAACCGCATGGGTTTGGAAAGAACAGTGATCCAAGCCATGGTTCCTGGAAGGAGAGGCTGGGGTCAACCAGCACGACGAGGGACATGGGATATTGCAGACACCTTGGGCATGAAAGTTCACGATGTAGGGGAACTGATGAAGGATTCATTATCTTATTGTCGGGTCGTGATGAGAGCAACATTCTACAGATAGATCTGCTACATGCTGAGTAATCTGAACATAAGGAGGAATTTATGTTACAGTAGTTAAAAGATACATTTAGTTTCATGGGTCAGTAATCTGTGGATAAGTAGAGTTGAGTCAAGAACCAACACCACAACACTCGGGCTATTTGCTCTGTCCTTAACTTTAACAGCCAGCTAAGAGTCACAATACTAATGGTGCCAGTAGCAGTCTGGTTATATGTCCGTCTGGCCTTTCCTTGGAGTCCTGAGTGTCGGCCAGATTCTCTGGTTACTCCTTAACGCAGCATTCTCTCCAGACCGTGATGATCAATGGATAAAGATGATTTTATGGGTCAGTGATCTGTAGATAAAGATTATTTCAAGAATCAACAGTTTGTAGATTAACGTGATTTAAGAGATAACAGTTTGTGGATAAAGATAGTTTCAAAGTCAACAATCTGTGGATACAGATTATTTCAAGGGTTAACAATCTACAGATAAAGATGATTTCAAAGTCAATAGTCTGGATTTAGATGATTTCAGTCAAAAATCTGCAGATAAAGATGGTTTCAGTCAACAATCTGCAGATAAAGTTGATTTCGGAGTCGAGGACATCTTTATTCGTGGATAATGATGATTTCAGATTTCAATAGGCTGTTACAGGGGCATAGGTCTGCACATGATAAACCCCCGGATGATGATTTATATAAAACCATGGAGCTAGCACCATCTACCCTTTACGCCTTAAAGCATGTAATAGGTCATTCCAATTTTGCTGACTTAACCAGTTGTATATTCTGTTCTGTTTGTTTTAATCAGGAATATGCTGGTTTGGGAGGAAATGTGGAGTATGCAAAGCATGATGGGACATTTCAGTGGAACACATCTCTACCTTTAGATACTGTAAGTTGGTTTTTTTCTTTTGTTTTATTTGATTAACTGACACTGTGCTTAGATGATAGTAATTGCCTGTCACCCCGTGTCGGGCATTTGAAATCTGCTGTGGGCAGTTTGGAAGCAGACCACTTTGCGTTGATTTTGACAGACACAACCATTCAGAAAACAATGGCAGACTACTGAACTAACATTGGTTAGTTAATTACAAACAGTCAATAATTGCTGGGGTTGATAGCAACATCCTGTAAAATTTGATTCATCACCAGACTGAATGTTGTACCTAACTTTTGGTCAGTCACCAGACTGAATGTTGTACCTAACTTTTGGTCAGTCACCAGACTGAATGTTGTATCTGCTCACTTTTGATAGTCACTGAGTGGAATGTTGTGTCTATCATTTGGTCAGCCACCAGACAGAAAGTGATGTCCTCATTTCAGTTACTGTCGACATGAGGAGGGACATGAACATACATAACCACAGGGTGAAATGATTGTACTACAAACCCTAGCCGTATCTCACCAGTGTTAAACAGAACAAATGTTTGCAGTTTATGTGTAATTGTTTTGGCAGCCTCTGTGGTGAAATGGTTATGCCACCTGCCTCATGCTCTGAAGATTGTGGGTTTGATTTCTGGCTACATCGTTGTGTTTACGTATGCAATATTTTGGGAAACTCCAATGGGTCATCGCTGGACTTACGGAGTTAGTGCTTTGTGCGTTGCCTTCAGCAAGTCATTCTTCAGAAAAAGACCATGCCATGTGGGATAGAACCCAGTGCAATGAAGTCGATCCCCTTGCCTTTTAAACTCTGTTTTTGTGTAATTATTTTTGGTTGTTCTCCGTGTTTCTGGGGAATGCCACAACTAAAAATATGCACCAGGTAAAGACAGTTGTTCGTTTAGGTCACATATCTATATTTTTGTATTGATTTGTGTTCTGCTGATGAAGACTTCGGTCGAAACACTTGCCTGTATCTGTATGTGTGTTCTCAATCACTGAGCTTCTCAATCATGTTCTGTGTTTTTATTCGCACAATATGAAGAGTTTTGGCTGTGCAGAGAGTATGTGATCAGTCTGATAAGTTGCCCTGGAATTAGTTAGCTAGTCGACAGGTCATCCTCATTGCACATCAAATCATTCAGTCCATAAGTGCCCAGATCCCCTCCTCAGTAAATCCTGCAGCGTGTGGCAGCTCATGACACCAGTTCTGTGTTGGTTTATTAATCTTCTTTGTCTTCCTGTATAGTGTTCTTGTTTGGCCACAACTCTTTTAACTTGCTGTTCTCGTATAGCAGTGTCTAAGAGGAGGCGATGTAGTTCGGACGAACGACAGTAACAGAAGTCACTCCAACTCTGCCCGCTGTTTAGTTTACACTTTATTGGAAGTTACATCGTTTCTCGTTTCAAACATGTTGAAGTACAAACCAGATATATCGTTACATTCAGATCATATTTCCCTCCGGATGGTGCCCACAAGGATCATGCGACCTTCTCGGATGTTAGAATGGTCACAACTCCCCTTGTTCCCAAGATGCTCGTCATAGGATGACAAGCCCTAGCTACCTCTTAGCGATGTGCCCAACCGTGCCCATAATAATCTTCCCATTGCACACCACATTAAATCCCCCTCTGCTAAGATACTCTGTTATACTCGCTTGGTTCTGTCAAATGACTTATTTCTTGTAGAACATTCAGAATATCAGCCTGGTTCATGGCTCATCCACCCTCTACAGTAGCCTTACCTGCAAGCCTGTCAGCCTGCTCATTTGTTTGGACACCTGCATGCCATGGCACGAAAATGAAACTTTATCTTTGCCAGAGACAATAACCATTGTCTTCGGTCCAACTCCATCACTATCTTCCTGAGTCACTAAGGAAACATGCCAGAGTGAAGCTTTACTTACTGCCATGCTTTACTTACTGCCATGACTTCCATAGTCAGACTACTTATGGTCATGGCAAAAGTACCAGAATCTTCCTTCACAATTCTCCCTCCAGATTGAGCCGCAAAAGCCCATGAACTTCTCACTCGATGAATGACTGATCCATCTGTAAATGACAGGATCACCCTCTAAAGAATTCTCGAAAATCAAAGCCTGTACTTCTGCCTCCACAGCAGCCAGATTTTCTTGTCTGCAATTTCTGTCTAGTTGGATGCAAACTGTAAAGGGTGTACAGAACTCTGTTGGCATTCGTACCCACTCCTCGCCAGGTTCTAAGTCCTCAAGTCCACACAACTGTTGAAGAATGTCTTCGGCTTGACCCATCCACGACTTTCCTCTTTTTAACCTGCTGCCCTTTACCTTCTTAATTTCACCATGCAGTGGATGTTGTGTGTTTGCATTGACTCTGAGGTAGGCCTGTGCTCGGCATATCTATATTCTTTCTCTCATGGTTGGAAAATCAAGGAAGTAGAGTATTGCCCTACATGCTGTATCTCTTGTACATCCAAGTATAATATGCATAGATTTGTTCTGTATCCTCTCCATCCTTTCCATCTGCTTATGGCTGAGAGTCAGGATCGCCATTGCATACTCAAAAACAGAAAGGACCACCAGACCCTCACATAGAATAGATTGATGCTGGTGCTCACAGTTTGCCGCCGCCATCACCCACATTGCAGTCAAACCCTGCTTGGCCTTTATTATCACCTGGTCAATGTGCTCAGCATAAGCAAGGCTTTGATCAAATTGAATCTCCAGGTAATTCATTGCATGCGTTCTTTCCACAGTCTCTGAGCACAGATGTACAGTTGGTGTTGGAGTGTTGACAATATGCTTGTTCAAAGAGAACCATGTGACTGCTGCCCTGGAATTGAATGACATAACAATGACATAGATGGATGCAGCTGTCTTTAATCACTGTTTTTTTTTCCACACATGGCAGATATTTCAATTATCCTTCGCTGGGGGTATTATGAGAACTCTAGACCCCCGAGCTTCAATCTGCATCAGTGATAGGTTCTTCCTCGGGGGCCCCCTGACTCTTAGGGGCTTCAATATGAAAGGTTGTGGGCCCCACAGCCATGGTAAGTGATAGTGTCAGTAACATTTGTAATATCGGATAATTTATGAGTGTAAATGCTAACCCACCTATACCAGTAGGGCCACTGAAGTTTCAGCAGCAGGTCTCACACTTTCTGTGACCTAGGGTACCTCTTCGTGGTGCAGCTTGCCCACAAGCTGAATCTCCAGTCTGGCCAAAGTTCTATGTATTTCAATGCCTGTTTGCAGATATGAAGTCCAGAACCAGAATAGAAAAGAACATCTAATACCAGAACAGAAAATGTCAGTATCAGAAATGATTGGCAGCACACGAGACAGAGAGCTGTGGACAGACATGTTAACCAACGTCACACAGCATGGACTATGAGAATATTGGCAGCACACAAGACAGAAGGCTGTGGACAGACATGATCACCAATGCCACACAGCATGGACTATGAGAAGTGCCAACCATGCATGTGTTAAGAGGTGACTAGGAAGGGTGGTATAAGACTGGCCACCTCATCCCATAAAATAACCAGCTGTAAAACCTAACCACTCATGACCAGGTGTACAAAGGGCTGGACATGAGTTGGCTGATGGCCTCTTCTCCATTCGGAGGTTATTTCAGTGTGGTTTATGGGAGGTTACATGTGCTAATTAGTTCAGCAGTTATTCTCATTACTGCATGCCTGCACAGATCTGTCTTGTGTGTTAATCTGATGCTTTATACTCTTAGTATTCTGTTATACTGATATTTTACACACCTAGTATTCTGTTATACAGGTAGGCCCCGCTATACGTCACTTCGGTTTACGTCGTTTCGCTATAACATCGTCGTCACATAGGGGAAAAAACTTCACTTTTCTTGCAATGTACCTCTTAAACATCATTTTGGAGCGAGTCGTGGCTGGTTTGAGCACTTTAAGAAGCGTTCACACCTGCACAACATTCAGATAACATGTGAAGTGGCGAGTGCTGATACTGCAGCTGCAGAGCATTTCCCTGCGGAGTTAAAGGCCATGATTGAGGAGGGTGGCTACTCTCCCAAGCAAGTCATCAACGTTGACGAGACAGGGCTTTATTGAAAAAGACTCCCATCAAGGACTTATATTTCGAAAGATAAGAAGACTGCGCCTGGCCTTAAAGCAGCCAAAGATAGGCTTACTCTTCTAGGTAGCAACGCTGAAGGAGATTTCAAGTTCAAGCCCTTACTGGTGTACCACTCAGAGACACCAAGGGCTCTGAAGGGCTACTCAAAGGAACACTTGCGCGTTACATGGTGTGCCAACAAAAAGGCTTGGATAACAGGAACGTTATTCCAGGAATGGGTAACTGTTTATGCTATTCCTGCTCTAAGGGAATACTGTGCTAGAGAAAACCTAGCATTTAAGATATCACTGCTATTGGATAACACCCCTGGTCATCCAGTCAATCTGGACGACTTGTCCGAGAATGTCAAGTTCATGTTTATGCCACCAAACACAACTTCATTGATCCAGCCAATGGACCACGGTGTAATTGCAACTTTCAAAAGTTATTATTTGCGTCGCACCTTCTCACAGCTCATCAAGGACAGAGAACGGAGCTCCAAAGTGTTGAGGGCCATCAACTGTTACAAGCTTTACTTAGAGAAAAGGAAAAAGGCTGTGCAGCAGACATTGGACAAATTTTTGGTCAAGCAGAGAAGAACCAGGAAAAAAGCTAGGAAGAGGTTACAGTTTCATCCTCAGATGAAGAGGCAGAATTTAATGACTCTACGTCCCAATAAATCTACCACTCGCCCTCCAACCGACCTCTGTTTAGCCAATAAATATCAACAACCATCAGAATAAACACAAAATACACTGTATTTCATTGAATTCTATGGGAAACAGTGTTTCGCTATACGTCATTTCACTTAAAGTTGCATTTTCCAAGAATGTATCCCCAACGTTAACTGGGGCCTCCCTGTATTGATATTTTACACTGCTAGTATTCTGTTATACTGATGTTTTAAACTCTAGTATTGTGTCATATTGATATTTTATTTAACTCTTATAGTTTTCTGTCATACTGATATTTTATATGATGTTTTACACTGCTAGTATTCTGTTATACTGATATTTTACACATCTAGTATTCTGTTATACTGATGTTTCAGACTCTAGTATTCGTTACACTGATATTTTATTTAACGCTAAAAGCAGTGGTTCTCAACCTTTTTTGATCCAAGCACCCCATTACCATATGTTCAGGATGTCTCACACACCCCCCCCCCCCCATCCTTTCGTATTTCCTCCCTGATGTTTTACATTGCTAGTTTGCTGTTGTATTGATGGTTTATGCTGCTTGTTTTGTCATACTGATTTACAGTGCTAATTCCTTTGGTTATACTCATGTTTTACAGAGCTAGTTTTCTGTTATACAAATGCCTTGTACTGCCAATTTTTATGTTAAACTGGTGTTTTACACTGCTATTTATCTGTTATACTGTTCTACACCACTAGTAGTTTTCTGTTATACTGATGTTTTCCACTGCTAGTTTTCTATAATACTGTTTTACAGTGTTATTTACCTGTTATACTAATGTATTCCACTGCTGTTGTTCTGTGACATTGATGTTTTACATGACCAGACAATGCACTGGGTGCTGAGTCCTACTGGCTGGCAGCAGCACACGTGTACAGCCCCCTTCCCTTCCGCCCGGGACGTGGCAGGTTTGGAGATCTCTTCAAGACACACTTCTTTGTCAATGCAGGAAACCTGGGCACCATAGATTTCAGTAGGTTTTCTTATCTTGTATTTCGTTATCTGAGTGCATAAAGTTGGTAATATTAGAAATAAATGAACTGGTATTGAAGGGCACTTATTGAAGACAAAAGTAAAAGTAAAGAACCCTTTACAGCCCTTGGTCTGCCCCTGCCTTCCCTTGAGGGCCTTCAGCATGTGTTCTGCTGTTCTAAACAGGACATCTGGGACACATCCTTTAGAAGGAAGGATGAAGATCACACCACATTTAGAGGTGTGGAACGTCTTATGAAACACTCAGGAGGCTAACCCAGGCAACATATGCCCGAAGAAGTCGGGTGTCGGCTGGACGTCGCAAATATTGCAGCTATGCTGTAAACAGGCACAAAACAAAACAAACATGTTGGATGAAGAAGAGCCCTCTTCCACACCTTGAGACATGTTGGCTGTGTATGGTGTTAGCGCCAGTTTATCACTCAGTGTATTTATGTGGTCAGTATCGTGCCGACCATCTTGTCTTCCCTGGACATTTCCTGGTACCGATTTAAGGCTGGGTCAACCTGTGAGCTCAGGGTGATTAAGAAACTGTACCTGCCTCAATGAGGATTCAAACCATGACCATCTGGCCTGCAGAAGACCAGAAAAAAGTAGAAATTAGAGAGCAGACTACCAACAAACAAACTGAAAGCCATGGTACTCAGAGATTTGAACCTGTCACTTGATGACTGCACCCTGCTGAAGGACCAGGTTGAACAGTCAGCCAGCTGGATCAATGCCAGTAAATCTATTTCTAATGTTTAAATGCTGTAAGCATTCTCCAGAGATTGATGTTTCTGATACAATCGGCCTATTCTGGTTCCCAAATGTACAGAAAACATCAGTCTCTTTGTACTATGAGTTTCGTGGCTCACGTCTGTAAAATGTACTCAATCATTTGTAATTTAATTGATGCCAGAGAAGGCAATGATGCTGATATGTGGAGCATCCTGGGAAATGGTATTAATCTAAATGAGTAGACAGACTCGCTGAGTCTACATTGCTGGGTGGGATATTGGTGCCCAATAAGGCAGATGCCATCAGGGCCATTTGGGATCATGTGTGTGTGTGTGTGGTAGAATAGTTAAATGATCATGACCTGGAGAGAATGTAGCGGCAGGGATTCACCAGAGGATCTGGCCGACGGTCAGCACTTAGAGGAAAGGCTAGACAGCCACATTATCAGACTGCATTTGGTACCATTATTATTGAGATTCTTTGCTAGTTGTTGAAGATGGGGACGGAGCACAAATGGGAATGTCCTGAATGTAGTGATGCCGTTTCTTAGTTCAACTCTGAATAATGAAGGGAAGATGGAGCCTGATCTCCACTGTGATGAACTTTACTGAGGACTGCACATTTTGTGCACTATGAGATGTCAGGATAATTTCTCATGACGTGGTAGATGATTTGTTCCCATATTTTGCACACACTCAGCCTGCAGAGTTTGTGAGTATGCTCAGAATAAGTGCATTGCTCACCTTTCAGAATGAAACCAGTTCATCATCAGTTCTCAATTACGAGGGGGCTTCAAAAGAAACCTATAAAAGTTTTTATTTTGTTTTGGTGAATATATTCTGAAAAAGTAACGAACAAGTGTATCATTTTCGACTTAGTCACCACTGCATTCAGTGCAAGTGCTTGGATTCCTGTAGATTCTCTTGGTCGCATGTGTAACCACTCTGGGGCCACTACTCGGTGTGCCTGATCCGGGCATGAACAGTCTGTCACAGAAGTCACGCCTTTTTGAAACTTCCTACTTTACTCATACACTTGCAGGACTGACAGGCATGCATCACAATACTGGAACTTCTTCTTCTTCTTTGCATTCACCCAGAGTGTTTTTTCAGATGTGATTGCGGTGTCTCGTTAGGTACCCTTGGGTCGAAACCCTTAGGTCAACACATCCGGCTTTTAGCGTGCATTTTTGACCAGGTTAGCATTCCTGGGAGACTCTCACTTTTGTGGTACCGTCCACCTCCCAGCTGGTCAGGTTGGAACAGTCGAAGACTTCAAGGTCATATCCCTCAAAGGAAGGCAGGGACAGTCCATAGCATTTTCCGACATCCTGGGTGGCTTCCATAATTGCAGAGCCGATACATAGTGCTCTGGTGCTGGGCTCACCGAGGGAATCGTCACGTTCTGCTCATGGCTGCTTTAATTCCTCACTTCAATATATTGGGCATTTCGTTCGCCCCGGGCCGTTCCCGCACAAACTAGACAAGTCTGCAGACGGTATCTGCTCAGCGAGTTTTCGACTCGGACATGTGCTTGTCGTTGTGCCCGTCAGAGCTGTTCCAGGCACGGCGGACATTCGGAAAACTACCTAGTCAGAGCTGTTCCGAACAAGAGCGGCATTCGGAAACTAGGTAGTCAGAGCTGTTCCTATCACAAAAGACATTCGGACGAGACGTTTCACTCGGACGTAAATGCGTAGTACCAATTTTTATTTTGCCACCCGTAGGATGGCACTTCCGGCTTCGGCTGGCATTTTTAGTGAGGTTAGTCTTCCTCGGCCTACTGGAACTTCATTCACCAATGAATTTCTATAGGTTTCACCTCTTCATCATAAACAAATGGATAACAGAAAGCTGCACCTCTTTAGTGCATGTCAAAAGTTGGGTGGCCATCTTTAAACTGTCCTTTTGACAGCACCATGTTTTTAATTGGTTAAGACAATTAAAATTGAGGAATACGAAATACTTTAAGCATGCACAGAGGCATGTCTGTCAAAGATAAAAATGGAGGGAGGTGTACTGAGGAAGCAGAGAAGAGGAAGATCACACTGTTGATGGATTCAAGATGTCATAATTTACACAAGAGAACAGCAGAGACAGGACTTCTGGCTTATGACAGAGAGGAATCTCGGAAGACTGTTATTGGAGCAAAGTTATGCACAGGATGATGATGATATTCCGGAGAAGCCGTTGCTTGTGATCAGGTCTTAGTTTAGTTAGTTTAGTCGACGGATCAACATCACATCACACGGGTGCAACCCATAAGTGCTCCGTTCTTCTCCTAACTCAAACCTGAGTCTGGAGAAACTCAGCTCAGTGCATGAACTCCGTAGCACCGGTGAGGATCCTGAAATACTTTGGGTAGATTTTTAACTCAAAATTTTGCCCGGGCAGCGCCGTTAGGCTACTATTTTTCGATTTGCAACTGCCAAGGAATGTTTTACGTGCGCAACAATACACACGGGTGTCCGATCTCACTACCCAGAGACCAGGGGAAATTTTATTACTAGAAGTCCACGTGAAAAAAATCCCGGTCCTCACCGGGGCTTGAACCCGGGACCTCCAGCACTCAAGGCGGACATCATACCTCGAGACCACGCAGCCCTCTTGGTCAGGTTTTAGTATGTAACATGCTCATTGTTATTCCTACAGATTAAGCAAACACAATTTGATACTGTGGTATTAACAACGTAAAGTATCTTTGCATGTTTGCTGTTTAAACAGAAGCCACGGTTTATTGCCTGGCATATTCAGCTGCATCTCATTAGATGCACAATTAACAGATTCACTGCCAAACAAAATGTAGATTTGGACCACACAAACAAAGATGGCAGGAAATGGGAGCAGGGGTGTGTCACTGTTATGACTTAAAAGTTGTTAATGTGGTAGCAGATATATTGTATTATATATCATATTTAAAGTGGTTGCATAGGGAAAACTACTGTATATAAGCATAAGCCCATGACAGATACGGGAAGTCGCTATAGACGATTAATCATCCCATGGCAATTAATCAGATATATCATCTGAAGTGAATAAAGGAAATACTTAAACCGTGGGGATAACTGATGCTTCACATTCGAACAATATCAATGACTGTGTTTCAAGTATTTCAGTTAAAGTATAATTCATTTATAACTTCAAATGATATATAACTGCTGTATGCACCTGGCAAGATGCAGTGAAATATGCCAGGCAATAAATCGGCATCATATTGTTTGTGGCTTGTGTGTTTACGTTCACTAAAGGAATGCATTGTTTTAAATGTTTGCTGTCACAATCTGTGTTCCTTGTTTCAGACAACTTGTCAGCATCCTTCAACGACATGTTCACCACCATGAGATGGTCCTATGGTTTCGGCATTGTGCTATGTATGGGCAATCTAGCTCGGCTGGAGCTCAACTACGTCATACCCATGAGGGTGCAGAAGGGAGACAAGTAAGTGGATTTGAACTGAGAGAGTTAAATTGCTTCCCTTTTTAAAAATCAAACATTAAAATTGGTAGATAATCAAAATTTTTAGAAATTGCATGTCCTTTGCAGGACGTTGTGACCAACCCCAGGTTGTATTTCTAGACAATTTTACATTCAGTAGTTTGCCATTGCTTTCTGACTTAGAATACAACATTAAAGTTTAACTGGCTGGTGTGTGGAACAAACCCACCACCTCACAGTCAGCACACAGGAAGCTGAGCACAATTAACCCCTCGGCCATAATGACCTCTTATTTCAGTTTAGCCGCGTGAAATAAATAAATATTGAAAACCTTCATGTCGAATGTCCTTTACAAATAATTGTGACTACAAGTAACTGCAAGTACCATCCATTTACAACATTGGAAGCCCCACAGACAGGTTGGGATGTTTGGTTCTGTGATTGTTTTATGGGATGTTATCAGTTATCAGTTGGGGTATCTTCATTGCACTCCAGACATGTCCATAGGTGCTCAGATCCTCCCCCCAGCATATGCATCAGCGTCCGGTGGCTAATAGTGCCAGTTCTGTGTTGGTTGACGAGGTGCTTTGTTTTCCCCGATGTACCTCTCGCGTCTGGCTGTGTCTGGGATGTGTACTCTTATATGGAAGTCACGGTAAAACCATTGTATTCATGCATTAAGAATGTGTATAGACAATCACAAGGCTAAGTATATGGTGTTATGACATGTTTCAAAATATCAGACGCCTTTGGAATGACCAACCTGACAGTAAGTAGTATGTTGTAAATAATTACCATCAACATGGCATTGTTTCACTACACTACAGTACATACGAGGGAAAGTCACTAAGTAACAGGAGTTTTATTATAAAGTGCTTGGAAGAGTATCGACAACGGAAAATCTTATTTCAGGACACGGACTGACTCTTAAGCAATACTCCATGTAGGGGTCATGAGGATCATACAGTTTGCGCATGCACAAAAGCAAATTGGCTGGCCTACAGTTGACTTGCACCGTGGAAGAACAACGATCCGTTATTCTTTTGCTGTGGTCAAAGCGTGTGAAACCTTGTGAAATCTACAGAAGATTGATGGTTTAGTATGGAGACAGTTATTTGAGTCAGCATATGAATCTGTAGAAAGATTTCAAAATAGAAGAATATTCAAGCTGCTGGACCATCTTTTGGGAACCAAAAACCCTATTCTGGTTCATTTCCAGGACAGTAGTGAAACTATGACAAGCGCTAGATACAGTGACATACTAGTGAACAAACTGAATCCCCCAGTATGATCAAAACACCAGGGACTTCTCTCAAAAGAGAGTATTGTTGCTGACAACAACACCAGCCTCAATACGTCTGCACATACATTGGATACTCTACGTCTCTGAAATTTGAGGTCTTGAAACATCCAGCATGCAATCCAGATTTGACACCATCAGTCTTCCACTTGTTTGGAGTAAAAGAACATTTGCAGGGTCAGAGGTATGCATATGATGAGGTACTGGAGGAGGTGCGACTCAAAATCTGGTTCCTAGAAGGCATCAACATGCTAGTGTGTGGTAAGGGAAGTCAGTAGAGGACCCTCTCACACGTCATCAGGCACATCATGCTTATGGTGCTGTACCCATATTGTTATAGACCAATCTGCACTCGCTGGGTGGTATGGTGGGGGTCACACAGGCCGCAGGCTGTTACAGTAACATATTATAAATAATTACATTGTTTTATGTTTTGTAATGTGAGGATAATTTTAATATTACTTATTTTGTTTCTGCAGAGCTAACCCAGGATTGCAGTTTGGCATTGGAGTCCAGTTTTTGTAGTCAAATGATCTTACAGTGTGCTGTACAATAAAATAGCCAGCAGCTGGTAGAGCTGTGCCTACCTGCACCTGTCTTTACAGGCCTGTGTTTGTGCTGGACTGTATGGAGTTTGGGACATGAAGTTTGTGTTTTGTGTGTCTGTGTGGGGGAAAACATGACTGGGTATTATGTGTGTGGGGACTACCTTGTTTTATATTGTTAGATTTTACAGCATGAAGCTAAAAAGAAAAGTGTGTGTGTGAAAGAACTTTTGGTATGTTAATGGATATATTAAAGAAAGTGTGTATGTGAAGGAATTGTTGGTGTGTTACTAGATATATTAAAGAAGTGTGAACATATCTCGGGTCTTGCAGTGGCAATGTGTATGTGTGTAAGAGAGGACTGTTAGGCTCTCAATGTTACTGGACATTTTTTAAAAACTAGGGTGAACATATCTTGGACACTGTGCAGTGGACATTTTTGTTCTATGAAAGAAAGAAGTGTTGTATTCTGTAAATTATAATAAACATCTGAACTGATGTGACTTGTTGCAGTTTTGAGAACACTGGTGGACATTCAGTTAGTAGTTTGACGTATGAGGTTTCTTATGAATTCGTAATGTATTCTCTTCTTCTCTGGGGCAGACATACCTTAAGATCTTAACCCTCATTTATCATGGTGATGGCAACAGAGAACGGCTTCCGGCAGAGGAGCTCAATTGGAAGGGTACATGCCTAGTGTAAGGAAATGAAGCTTAAAGACTAAATGTCATGGAAGGGTGGACCAGGTCCTAAGCCTTAGTCAGCAACTGATCTAGGATTAAAGCTCCGATAGGCGGAAGTATCACTTTGCTAACCCGGCAGCTTCTGCTGCTTATCTTGTTCCAGATGTATTGGTGTTAGCTTTCCTCGGGAGAGGGATCATGCTGCGTGGGCAACATATAGTCTCTACAATCCTGCCCAGGCTTTGTGCTATAGAGAGGTATAACTCCACTTGCTCCGCGGCGAAGTAGTTACAGACACGGTTCGTAATCCTGCAAATTCCGCATTCTAAACACAGCTGTTAGTTTTTTATAAAATGGTATGGGTGCTGGTCATTCAGAAAGCAATGGCAAACTACTGAACGTAAACTTGCCAAGGAATCATGAACAGCCAAAAAATGCTGTGGTTGACTGTTACGTTCTGTAAAGGATATGCAACTAACTTTTAAAAAGTACGACTCCATCCCTTGTCCCCACCATGGGTTGTAGTTATTATGCCTTTTTTAAAGTACAATGTAACAATCTATCGTCTGTCAAGACAAGATGCCAGTAAGTTATAACAGCAGCAGATAGTCAAAATAAAGGTCTTGTCTGAATGGCAGAAAAACAGAAGTGATGGTAATTACAAAGAAAACATGTCTTTCTGTAAGTTACATCAAAGTAAATGGAACTAATTTGAAGCAAGTAAATGTGTTCATATATTTGGCACTTCGATAGCATCAGAAGGAAGATAAGTTCAATTAAGAATATCCCAAGAGATGGCGAAATACGACCACCCAAGCTTATCGGCATGGCACATGATGATGATGCAAAAGCAGCATCTCATCAGATGAATATTTTATGTGATATGTCTTTGTCAATTAAGGTGAAAATTCCGTGGAATATATCTTTGTTATTTGAGATGGGAAAGACAGGTTTTAAGAAGTATATTGAGTCAATCCACTTGTAAGAAAGTGAATAATAGACAGTCGGCAGCTTAGTGAGAAATTATGTGGTTGCCGTGGAAATGTGGTTTTATAGAAGAACAATGAATGCCATGGACAGATAAACAAGTGTAGTGACGCTATCTTCACAGAAATTAAATCACAAAGAAAACTGGTTACTTACATCAGAAGCAGACAGTCCACATGTTTTTTGGGTACATCATCAAAGTGACAAGCTGAAATAGGTCATGACAATGAGAAAAGTTTGAGGGGAAAGAGGCATGGGGAGACCAAGAGTGACACTAGACAGTTTGACATCATGCATGGAGGATCATCTGTATCAGAAATGATTGGCAGTATAACGCCACACAGAGTAGACTATAAGAAGGTCCTGGGAATGTAGCAGTACCTTAAATATCTATTCTCTTCTACCTGGGAATAGAAAGGCATGTTAAGGACTGTTATTTATACCTACCTTGGGCTGTAGACAATGCTGTGGGAGGTAAAAGGGACTGGCATGATACTGACTATAACACCCACTGAGTGCTGACTGCACTATACAAATATATGTCTAGCACTATAAAAATACAGGAGTCTGGATAAGTAGAAATCCTAGGGGCCGAAGGAATTTGTTCTACTTATCAGAAATTCATATTATCCAGACTGCACACATATCTACACTAATACCATGCAGTAGCATTGAGTAAAATGATTTTACCACTTAGGAAACACAGTTAGTGAACAAATAAATAACAATACAATATCAATGTTTAATTATTTTAGAAAGCGGAACATTAAAGTCGGATGAAAATTTCCAAATTAGTTAAAAAGTCTGTGATTTTGCTTTGCTTCATGACTTGTGAAAAATGTCTTCCCATGGCCTGTTTAAAGGCACAAAATGGTGAGACTGCATCATCTGAACATCCAGTCTGCATCATGTAAATGTCAATTTTGTGAATCCATGCCAAAATATCTGACTGCGATACAGGTTGTGCTTGCAGTCTACAGTTATCCTCATCATCAGAGTCGGTCGTTGCTTCATCGACTGACTGTTTCTCTCCACACACATTCTTGTACGTGATGCAATGTTGATTTTTTTTTTTTTAACGGTCCAACCAGCCAGCACTACAATTCCAGGCTGTCTGACCTCCAAGACGTGCAAATTCTTCTGCTTTCGCAATAAGGCCCATTTACTGGTAAATTTGCCAATCGAATCACAGTGAACCATTTTAAAGGGGTAGCATCAACAAAATCACACGCGGTAGTTCTAGATCGCTGTCTATCACTGTTGATTTGACATTTGAAAAACAATTTTCTGTAGCGGTCTTTATGCTTTAAAGTGCCGAAATGTGTCGATGTTGGAATACCAAATTCTCTAGCTATATCCACTTTCTTCTTCCCACTATGTTCAACCTCTTCCAACAGCTCAATCTTTCTTTTTAAAGTAGTAAGCTTTCGTCAACTACCCGCCAGTGTTGACATGTAGCGAGATACCGTATGTGCAAGATTGTTTTTCTCCGGGCTGACTAAAAATAATCCTTTCGCGAAACAATTTGCGTGTGTGTGTGTGAAATTAACAGTTCGACTTAAACATGAACACTTATATAGTTGGTATTCATTTTTATGTTCGACTAATCCTAAAATTTGAGTTAACCAAATTCGACTTATCAGGTCTTTTTATACAATGATAAAGGATAATGGCCGGGACTAAGCCAGTAATGTCGACTTAAGCGAAATTCTACTTACCCGAGTTCGACTTAAGTGGACTCGACTGTATATGTCTAGCACTATATCTCCTTTGCAGCCTCAGGTGCGAAACAGGGTTCTACTTGTCATTTACTCTTCGAGTGTAGAGTTGCTTTGAGGACTCTTCTACCCTGGGGCACAGGGACACCTTGAAGACATTTGTCACACCTACCTTGTGTAGGCCGGCAATGTGGCAAAGGGGTTACGGATGCGGTTCGTGATCCCGCATACCTGTGTTCGAAACACAGCTGTGCGTGATTTGGCAGCAGACTGTGTTGCATTGGTGTTTTACAAAATGGTATAGGTGCCGGTCGTTCAGAAAGCAATGAACATAAACTTGCCAAGACATCACAACAGCAACAAATGCTGGTGTTTACAAGCGTCCTGTAAAGGATTTGCAACTAACTTTAACCTTGTGTAGACTTATAAAAGATTTGCAACTAACTTTAACCTTGTGTAGACATACCTTAAAGAACTTGATTCTCTTTTATGCTGGGATGTACAGGTATCTTAAGGACTTGGGATTTAGACATTTCTGAAAGACTTATTCTCTTCTGCCCTGAGATGTAGAGATTCCGAACAACTTATTCTCTTCTGCGCTGGGATGTAGGGATGCCCTAATGACTTATTCTCTTCTACACTGGGATGTAGAGATACTGTACAGATTATTTCTATTGACCTTGAGACATAGAAAAACTTCAGATCATCTTTTTCTGCCTTGTAGCTTAGAGACACCTTAAAGATTATTTTCTTCTACCCAGGGATGCAGAGGTTCCTTAAGGACTCTACTCTGGGATATAGAAATACCTTAAGGACTTTTTTTCGCATCTTCCTTAAGGTGTAGAAATGTCATAAGAACTTTATTCTCTTCTACCCTGGGATGTAAAGGTACTTTACAGATTTTATTTGCATCTACCTAAGGTATAGAAATACCATAAGGACTTTACTCTCTTCAACTGTGGAGTGTAGAGGTAACTTAGAATTCTTATTAGAAGTTCCTTAACATCTTGTTATTTTGTCTAATTATGCAAAGTAACTTTTTTACAAACTAATTACAGAAACTAACATCTTGTTTATATTGACCAATTACGCAACTTTTTTACAAATTAATTACACAAACTAACATCTTGTTGATATTGACCAATTACACAAACTGCCTCTGAATTTGTGGAATCAAGGCCAATGGGATCCCCATGCGGGTCTGAACCAGCACCTCTGGCAATGAATTCCACTACAGAGATGACCTAACTATATGGATATAAGTATTGAAGTTTTCGTTCTTATTATTCTCCCGGGAAGGTTAACCCGGTCAAAAAATGCCCGCAGAAGTCGGATGTGTCGGCCTAATGGCACAAGAACGCAGCTCTGCTGTAAACAGGAACAACGCAATCACGTCCAAACAAAAACTCCGGATGAACGCAAAAGAAATTTTTATTATTCAGATAGTTTTCAAGTTTATGTTCTTCTTCGGAGTTAATTTCTTACAACTCTATTCCTGCAATGATTATGAACAAAACAGGTCAGCTGGCTTCTGCCTAGCTTGGTACTAAAGTTTATGTGAAATAAATCAAATATGCAACCTCACAAGATATAATCATCGAAGCAACAAATAGAGCATGTAAACATGAAAGGACCTATTTACACACCTTAAGGCCCATTGGCATTTGGTGCTGGACCCACTAATGGGCACTGGGTGGGTGGTGTGGTCATATCACAGCATGTATCATGTGTGTGGAAGGGTACAAATGGACATGTGAACTTATGAGATATGAGCCACAGGTGGTGACGTGTCAAGTGTGAACAGATCAAGAGAATTTAGAGACATCTGAAAGCATTTACCAAACATTTAATGCGAGGAACTTTAAATGAATCAATGGACTATCACCAAAATGCAAGAACAGAGACAGAAAGAGAGATCTGTCATGCAAGAAACAGTGTGAGAGACTAGGGGTATGAGTTTTCCTCTATATAGAAAGGGAGATGTAGAACAGTGACTAGATGCTAAGTTTACATTAGGGACATTTGTGTATGTAGCTTCTTTGTTTCTCATAATACATGGAAATATAACTCTGAACACGACTCCTTGTAACATCCCTGAGGCGTATTTGGTATATGATACTCTGCCCACGATTCCTTGTAACATCCCTGAGGCGTATTTGGTATATGATACTCTGCCCACGATTCCTTGTAACATCCCTGAGGCATATTTGGTATATGATACTCTGCCCACGATTCCTTGTAACATCCCTGAGGCGTATTTAGTATATGATACTCTGCCCATATTTTATATCAGTCAGCACTGGTCATGTGGATACTATCATACCAGCTGCCTTTACTTAGGGTGGGATCACCCAGAAACCCAGGTCAATAAAACAGAAATCCCACCTGTGCTACCATGGCAAAATATGGCTTTTAATTTATTCTTCTTCTGCTGCACTCAACGGTTGCTATGTGCATAGCATCCTTTGTAGTGCATATATGTCAGCTTTCTAGTTCCAACAGCTGGGGTTTCCTTTCCAGATTCCTCCTCCCATAGGCAGATTGCCTTCCTGGGCTTGTGGACTTTGCCTGCCCACATTTTCTGTTGGGCTTTGCTGCCCTAGCCTTTGTTTTTACAAGAACTTCCACAGGGAGTTGGTGGTTTAGCATTCAGTGCGTCCTTCACATAGATGGATTTCCTTCCAGTGTTTATGAGCTCTGTCAGATCCTGCTTTTAGTATATATTCTATGGCTAGAACTAATTCTTTTGGTCCCATACAGCACATGTGATCAGCTGTTGTTCTGTACATGAAACAACATAGTATGTTTATTGTATGTTGAGAATGACTCATGGGTGGATCCAGCTATATACATTGAGTGAGATATTTAGGACTGTCCACAATGGAAGTGTGGTGAGGAAGGGAATTGGCCACCACACCTCATTATGCTGTGGCCTAGAATATGTGAAGGTCTAATACTTCACACCCTAATGGCACTATTACCCTAAGACTGCCTTTACATTTTGTTTTTAATCCAAAGAATGGTTTGTGTCTGGAGCGGTCACGGCTGGGAAAGATTAGTTTCATTTTCATGCCAGGGCATGCGGGTGTACAAGGAAATGAGCAGGCTGACAGGCTTGCAGGTAAGGCCACCATGGAGGGCGGACAAGCCATGGACCAGGCTGATATACTCAATACTCTATGAGAAGTAAGACGTTTGCAAGAATCAAGTGATGACCCTGATTCTACAACCATGGTCAGACTGCGAGAACAGCAAGTTACAAGAACATTATGCAGGAAGCCAAAGAAGATTAATAAACCAAAGGAGGGGAAAGTAGCTCTTGACTACAGCTACCACGAATATGATTGCTAGTTTCATTGATGACTGATGTATATGTAGGTAGTTCGGCTGTCTTCTTGATAGCCATGATGTCAGGATTGACATGGTGTTTATGTGAGATGGTGGAATGATTTACTGTAGACTGTTAAC
The DNA here is from genome assembly GCA_963921405.1 of Cepaea hortensis. Taxonomy (NCBI): domain Eukaryota; kingdom Metazoa; phylum Mollusca; class Gastropoda; order Stylommatophora; family Helicidae; genus Cepaea; species Cepaea hortensis. The sequence continues at coordinate 152,789,936 of OY992876.1, forward strand.
ATGTCTCTGTTCAACTTGAGTTCCACATTCATCTCATTGTGGTGATTGTCACCATGTCTCTGTTCAACTTGAGTTCCACATTCATCTCATTGTGATTGAATACAACAGAGCATTTCACATGCCATGCATTGAGTTACAACAGTGTGTTCCTCACTCTTTGTTTAGTCTGGTCATCAACTACACTGAACCCAGAAAGTAGTGATTGAATATACAATAGAGCAATTCACATACCATGCATTGAGTTGTTTACAAAAGTGTGTTCCTCATTCATTGTTTAGTCTGGTTATCAACTACAGTGAACCCAGAAAGGATGAGCCAATCAACCAGAGAGAGTACTCCCACATCTCTTGTTTATTACAGAGGTTAACTAATCTCACGACAATGTGGCAGTGAGTGACCGGAGGATCTGGCAGACACTCAGGACTCCGAGGAAAGGCCAGATGGATATATAATCAGGCTGCAACTGGCACCAGTAGTATTGGGACTCTTTGCTGGTTGTTGAAGCTGGGGATATCAGCTCATGACTATATAATCCATAGGCACAAATGGTTGTGTAATTCATACAATTTAATCTTTACATGTGTGCTTTTTTTTTCCTCACAAGATTACGTTTCAGCTTTTGTTTGCATTTTGTAAGATTTGTTAATCTTAAAAGCTGTGTATAAATGACAGGAAAATAACAACCTGTCAATGCAGTGCAGTAAAGAATAAAACAAGATCACATGACTGACAGTATGTGTAAATCAAGGAAAATCGTGATTTATCATCAAGTGAATTGCGTTGTAGTTTTGTTCAGCCTGTGGTTCAGTACATCCGACTTTGACAAGCATTTTTTCAGGTGTCCTTTCCCTAGCCTTTCACCATCCCCAGTCTATTGAGATTGCAAGGCAGCAGGTGTATGACTTCATCTGGTCCCTATCCCTTGACCCGTCCGACATGGGAGACCCTACCTGTAGGTGCACTACCGCAGCTCAGCTCTTGGGGGTCATTGGAACAAGCAAGCTTGTCTACCACGTCAAGACTGATACACAACAGAGGGGCACATCGTGATTCAAGGACAGAATAAACAAATCATGTCACAAGAGTACAGTACAGAACAACTTCTCTTCAGAAACTGGTCAGTTAAATTTAATATCTTTCTCTGAATTGTCAGGACATCAGGAGATGCCAGCACTGAAGTATAGATCACCTGTCAGCGTTTTAGGTAGCTCGTGTAATTGGGTTCAATTGACAGGTTACACATGTACAAGAAATCGTCAAATCAATGTGTATAGTAATCTAATAATTATATCAGTTTACACAGCAAGATTACAATTATAACAATAATATCGCACAGCGCTCCGTAATACTCTCGCGCGTTCACAATTCGAGAATCAGCTCACACTCTAGCGCACAGGCTAATCATTGCCACAATCACTCACATTAGCAAAACACTTGTATCATATATTCGGGTCACTCTCTCTCTCTCAAACAGACACCCTCCCTCAATCACAGTCTCGTCCCGTCTGCTGCTTCTTGCTCAGGCCAGTCGTCATGTGGTCCTTGACCTCGTGCCATCGGTGATAGTCGTGCTGGGTTAAGTCTCTCGTCAATAATGATGTCGTCCTGTCCTTCAACTGTCTGTTGATGGTGGACGTCCTACGTCGTACCGTCCAAGGTTAAACTGTCCTGTCATTCAAGGGCACAGTCCTGTCATTCTACCCCATGTCCTGTCTATTCATGGGCGTATAGTCCTGTCCACTCTACCCATGTCCTCTATGTCCTACCTTTAGGATCCTGACAACTAGCATCTACAGTCAAGGATAGCACATTACTGTAGTGGTTAGAGTGCTCACATGCTGGTGCTGGGTTTAAATTTTCTTAAGTTGAGATTCTGTACTGATACCAATCCAATGTCTTATAAGATGAGCACTAGAAAATGTTCCATGAGGTGTGGCATCTGGTGAAATACTGACTACATCAGTCAAGGAGTGCTGTTTGATCAAATTACTATGGGCCTATAAATATTTGCCCAATATGGCATGGACATGGTGTCCTTAACCTTTTAACACCTAAGGACAAAAACCTTTGACCTCTGCACTCCAGAGGTAAGTACCTGAAATTTACATTCCAGAATATACTCGTAAATACACGACCACCACTCGCTAGGGATAAGTATCTTACTTTTACACCCCTTCCTCTGGGTAGTGGACAAGAATGTCTGGGTAGTGGGTTGGAGTATGTTCACAATGAAAACCTAAAACTCTGGAAGAAACATGACCAACCCAGGTCTAATCCCAGCCAATCCAAGTGTACTATACTGAATCATGACCTGGCTAAATCTTTATATGCCTCTCCACAGATGTGATGTTTCAGTACTGATCTTGCACACCCCTTAGCTTTGAGGTAAAACATAGCTCTGCAACAAAGAGATGGTAGCTTGGTACCACATCAGAAGAAGTCTCTAGATCAAACTCTGATAGATGAAAGCCCTTTACAGGGCTCAGACGACCTGACCATCAATGTTTCAGACTCAAGTCTTTCAACGAATTCACAACCATCCATTTCTACACACTTTATTAGTGTAAGACCTCTAGACGTCAGGGATAAGTGTTTTGCAACTGAGAGATAAGTTAGTCGATAGTTGCAGTTCCAACTTCACGGCAAAGGGTCGCCTCTTATGTTATGTTAGAGTTATGCTCCTTTCCTATGCCAGTGAATATCACACAAAATGCTCCTCACTGCCCCATGTGAAAAGTGGAGCAGACAGGAGTCTCGACAAACTAACAGCACGCACAGGTACACTATGCATAATGCCGCTGCCAGAATGCCAGCACAAAAGTCCACCATGAAAAATACAGATCGTCGTCGAATGGAAGTGGCAGTCACTAGGAAACCAGCAGCCACACATTACTGCACAACACAACCCAGTTAGTTCAGCGACCAGCTGACCACTTCTTAACATGAAGTTCATGCTACAAACAACCGAGGACAGATGTAAAAGCACTCCACACAAAATTCACAGCTCACAGTGTCGCTCAACACACTTATCTCAGTAGCAGGGCGACGGAACCATACACTACTTGTCGAACATGAGGAAAATGTGTAAGCAACCCGCAGTCACAAGCATAACTCAGCACCTCAAGTAGAAGTATATGACATACACCCCATAGTAGAAGGGATATTCAAGAAAGAAAGAACCATGGAATGGTCATAAATCTGTATTGAGCAGGTTGTCAAGATCTTCGTCCAATAGAGCATGCTGGAACACTGATTTGTCTAGACCACAAGATGCAGACGAAGGTTTGCTTCTGTTTAGCTTGGCCAGCCATGCTGGTGTGCTGGACCTGGCGAATGATGAGCTGAACTTGTGCAAACTTGCAAGCTTTGTATGGCGTAGCTCTGTGGATGCTTCTATCTTGCCCAAGGACACTCCAGAACCAGTATCTGTGACCCCCTGAAGATTTATTGTTGATGATTTGGTGCGCTGATAAACTCCCAGTGCTGTTGTAGACTGGCAGAGTCCTGATGATAGAGCACCTTTACAGGTCTCCAATGACGATGTTAATTCACAGTCCCTCGATGATGTAGATTCACAAGCAAGCGATGTTTGTGCATTCAGCATGGGTATAGACTGTATGGCTGTGGGTACTCTCAGAGGCAAAGCTGGTGTAAGAACTTCCTTATCTTGTGACCAGGAACCAGATTCTGGATGGCAACTACCAGTATAGGAATTCTGTTTTTCACGTCGGTCTTCTGTCGTTGGGCTTGATCCTACAGCCATGTAAGGAACAGATGTCAAAAGTGGACTACTTTGTGTTCCATGACTACTCTGACTATGGAGAAGGTGGTCTGATGCTTTGTTCACTGTAGCTATGGTTTCTGCAGATGCAGCATTTCTGTTAGATTTTAACTTTGTGAAAGTGAACCTTTTAAACTGTTTGTTAGAAGCTGGCTGTGGTTGACATGCAGTTGATATTTGAGATGGAATGTCACTGGCACACTCAGAACCTATATGTGAATCTGGTTTATCATCTTGAGACAACAAAGTAAAACTTTGAGACATGTTAAAATATGAGGAATGAGAAAGGATGGCAGTTTTCTTTGGGGATAAATCATCAATGATTTCATGACTGTGGTTTGTTGAAAAATTAGACTTGGATGTTGGCACATCTGAGCAAAGATTTGAACTTGCTCTGGTACATTCTGGAACTTTCACAGCCTTGTCTGTGTGAAGTCCACATTCTCTCTCCTCACTTGTCATATCTTTGTGCTGAGGACAACCTGAAGGATTCTCCAGCACAGGACATGTGTCAACACATTCCAAGTGCTCACTGAAACTGCCAGCTGTCATAAACAATCTGTCCGTCAGTAATGTGTCCAGAGAAACATCTGCATCATTGCCGGAGATCACTTTGGGATCTGCCATATTTTCCAACTGATTGTTGCTGGTGACATCCTGTGATTCTGTTGCCTTTTCTTCATCCGCAGTAAGAAGAGACCCGACATTCCTGTAACTAACATTCACATCCACTTGGTCCATGGCCGAAACACCGATAGCTGTAGACATGTCTGCATCTTTCCTCTCTGCTTTCTCTCCTGCAGATCTATCAGATCCTGTGAATGAAAACTGTTTCAACTTACTTAAAGTTGAGTTCGACAGTTTCTGCACAGGATGATTTGACCTCATCAATCCATCTTCTTTCTTTTTAGCACTGTCTGATGCTGGCTCTTTTGTATCACTTGATGTTGTGGTTTTCTGTGTTTTTCTTGGGAGCTTTGGGGTGATGATGCTGTCAGCTTCATCAATCTCATGCCTGTGTCGCTTACTTTGGCTGTCAGAGTCACTCCCTGATGAAATAACATTCTTCTTTCTCTTTTGTTTGTTATCTGAGGCACACACTTTCTTTTTCCTTTTTTGTCTGCAATGTGAGCTACCTTCTGATATTGTGTAGTCACTACTGAAATCATTCTGCTCAGATTCTATACAAACTCTTGATATTGTTTTGTTAACTTTGCTGGTAAACTCCATATTGATATCTTTAACTTTATCAATCTCATTTTCAAACTCCAGAGAGACACAAGAAATATCAGAACATTCTAAATCTGAATTCATTTTCCTTATCTGTCTGATTTTTTTCTTATTATAGGTTTTATTGGGTTTTTTCACTTTTGTTTCTGCTACAGAAATCTTTTTCACTTCTTTTATTTTCTTACTCTTAGAAAATCTAGCTCGGGTACTAGAGTCCACTGGTTTTGAATGTGTTTTGCTGAATCCATATTTAGTATATGTCAGCTTTCCTGCCCTGGCTAAACCTTTTTCTGTAAACATATCCAGATCTATGGTATCTTCCTTAAGATTTTGTCTATTCTGTGCATTTTCAGCTCTCAGCCGTATCATTTTGTCCACGCAGTTACTATCACTATCAACCTTACCATCACCATTCCCAGAATCCTGTTTCCCCATGTGATCTTCTGCAAACTTCTTTCCCCTGAAAGTGCCTTGACCTTGGTCCAAATCTGAGCTGAAGTCTAGAAGATTCTTCAGAAATGAATCTTCACTGTTGGCGCTTGTGTCAACCCTACTCATGCCCTCATCGTATACCTCACTAATTCCACCTTTCATGTTATTAGAAAACAAATCACTAAGCCCTTGTTTGTGGCTTCTAAAACTTTGAATACGAACACCATGTTTTGGCGCGCTGTTTTTGCCACCACTAGTCTTGTCATTAACATCACAGATTGCATTTTCTCCTTGGAAAGTCAATGTTATGGACGGAGTAGATGTTGAACCAGGTGGAAGATGCTTCACAGGAGTGCTGTGTCTCACTAAAGGAACACCCCTTTCTTCTGTAGGACTTCCATTTATCTGGCTGACAGTAATTGGGATATTATCTACTCCTGCTTGTGAGGGTGTTGTTTCTGAAAGCAGAGTAACCTCCCTTGTACACTTTACAGGCTCAGACTGGCAGGAAGTAGCATTCCCAGAATTAGCATCTTCACTTTGTGAAATCAGGGAGTGTACACGCTGAGATGGATGAGGAGATACATGCTGGTGATCTGTTGCTGATTTATTCATCTGTTGCTGATTTTCAAGAATCTTAGGCCTTTGTTGACTTTCACTGTGAATTTGACTTTGATCTTGCTTCTGTGCAGTCTTGCATTTCATTTCCTGTATCCTCAACTTCTTTAGCTTTCTTTGTGCTTCCATCTCTTCTTCAAGAATGTCAAGAAGACCAAGTCTTGTCAGAATGAGTTCCACTGATAATATAGACAACAATGAATAGTTATTCAAACAATAAATAACACCACATAGAATCACTGAGTAACAAAGCAATAGTTATGTGTCTGTGGGTGCATGCAGATGGCAGTCAGTTCAAGAGCAACTATATGACAGTATGGGTAACGAACACATGCCCACAACAAATAATGTACACAATAACTTCATGCAAACAACATCGTTGAAACAACTATTTCTTATATTACAATGTCTTGATTACAACTTATTAATAACAAGTTAAAGTTAGGTATGTGTTCATTACAGGACGTGGCAATCTAGGCTATATGGGCAGGCATTCTTTGGCTGTCTGTCATTTATTATACAGTTTTTATGTTCAGCAGTTTGCCATTATTTTCCAAACAGCCGACGCCTCATCCTACCAAAATCAACACAAAGCCGTCTGCTTCCAATTTATCAGCAGCTGATTTTGAACTCTAACATCGACATGTCGGAGAATTGTGAAACACGTTCACCACACCTAACAACACAAGATGATTATACACTTCTTACCTATTCTTAACACTAGTATTATATAATAATAGAGACAAAATATATTACAACAGAGACAAAGTACATCACAACAGAAACGAAGTATATCACAACAGACACAAAGTAGGTCATGATAGAGACAAATTATATCATAATAGAGACAAATTATATCATAATAGAGACAAAATATATCATAACAGACAAAGTATATCACAAAGAAACAAAGTACATCACAACACAAAGTATATCACAACTGAAACAAAGTATATCACGATAGAGACAAATTATATCATAACAAAGACAAAGTATATCACAACAGAAATAAAGTATATCACAACGGAAACAAAATACATCACAACACAAAGTATATCACAACAGAAACAAAGTATATCATAATAGAGACAAAGGACCTGGTATGAAATCACTTCAAGGCATCTATTAAGACACCAGATAAGAGAAGTCATGGCTGCAGCAAGATATAACAATACAAAATGAAAACAGTTAGATACATGTAACTGCTGTGAGAAAGTGAGAGACAACAAACATAGACACAGTGCACATATCTTACAGTGAGCACAAATCTGGAGCCCACTAGGCAGACTGAGAGAATGATCATGTTGTATGGCAGCACATCATCTCTACAGTTTGTTTTTTGGAGCTCGCTGGCTTTGAACTCAAGCATAGTCTATACATGCTGCTTCTAGTAACACTGGACTGAATTTCCTGCGTGGATTAATTAGCTTTCCTTATAACCAGCATTCCTCGCCATCAGGCGAACCCTCTCCGACTTCAGAGGTACTTGTAATTTACATCCCCAAGTTAAGAGCAAGATGTCAACATGTTAGTCCAACTGTCTGGTGTAGGAGTTGAACTTCCCTACCTCAGCACACCAGATGTTTAAGCACAAATGCCTTTATCCATTCGGCCATGCTGACACCCCCCCCCCCCCCCCCCATCTCTACAATTCAGCCCAGGCTTTGTGTTATAGAGAGATTATGATGCCCTTGTTTGAAGCACAATGTAACAAACTATCATCTGTGGAGACAGCCAGGTGCCAGTATGTATTATCTAACATACACAATATGCTTACCTTGATGCACATGTTCCTCATCAGCATCTAGAGGGAACGCCGTGTGCAGTGTATTTACACCTCCAAGAAGCGCTGCACCCTATGCCAGGTAGATTCAACAATTAGTGCCAACATAACAGCTGTGCAAAATGATTATTATACAAATATACCAACGCTGACAAATGACTATTATGCAATTATAACAACACTGAAAAATGACTATCAAACAATTAGTTCCAAAAACACTAAAAACTTACTATTAAAATAAATTGGCTCCAAAATAATGAAAAATGACTATTAAACAATTGGCTCAAGTTACTGGGAAATTACTGTTGAAAAATTGCCATAAAACAGTGAAAAATGACTATTAAACAAATGGCTGCAAAACACTGAAAAATGACCATAATAGAGCAGAACTCCCAGGTGGAGCCAGTCTAAAATAAGAACAAATGTCTCTGGAAGTAAAGGCGGAGGGCATGGTGCTGACATCAGCCCGTGTGAGTGTGCTGAGTGATCTATACAAATATGGTTCTAGCACCATATACCCAACGCACCTAGGTATGTCAGAGAATCCTCTTGATTGGTGTGACTTTGGTCGACACAGCCTTGCAACACCCAACACTATATGCTATGACCTAGTATATATGACAGACTGACACCCACCACTTTATGCTATGTCCTAGTATATATGACAGACTGACACCCATCACTGTATGCTATGACCTAGTATATATGACAGACTGACACCCAACACTATATGCTATGACCTAGTATATATGACAGACTGACACCCACCACTTTATGCTATGGCCTAGTATATATGACAGACTGACACCCATCACTGTATGCTATGACCTAGTATATATGACAGACTGACACCCACCACTGTATGCTATGTCCTAGTATATATCACAGACTGACACCCACCACTGTATGCTATGACCTAGTATATACGACAGACTGACACCCATCACTTTATGCTATGACCTAGTATATATGACAGACTGACACCCAACACTATATGCTATGACCTAGTATATATGACAGACTGACACCCACCACTTTATGCTATGGCCTAGTATATATGACAGACTGACACCCACCACTGTATGCTATGTCCTAGTATATATGACAGACTGACACCCAACACTGTATGCTATGACCTAGTATATATAACAGAACAGACTGAAACTCATCACTTTATGCTATGACCTATTATATATGACAGACTGACACCCATCACTTTATGCTATGACCTAGTATATATGACAGACTGACACCCATCACTTTATGCTATGACCTAGTATATATGACAGACTGACACCCATCACTTTATGCTATGACCTAGTATATATGACAGACTGACACCCATCACTTTATGCTATGACCTAGTATATATGACAGACTGACACCCATCACTGTATGCTATGACCTCGTATATATGACAGACTGACACCCATCACTGTATGCTATGACCTAGTATATATGACAGACTGACACCCGTCACTGTATGCTATGACCTAGTATATATGACAGACTGACACCCATCACTGTATGCTATGACCTAGTATATATGACAGAGTGACACCCATCACTTTATGCTATGACCTAGTATATATGACAGACTGACACCCATCACTGTATGCTATGACCTAGTATATATGACAGACTGACACCCATCACTTTATGCTATGACCTAGTATATATGACAGACTGACACCCATCACTTTATGCTATGACCTAGTATATATAACAGAACAGACTGAAACTCATCACTTTATGCTATGACCTATTATATATGACAGACTGACACCCATCACTTTATGCTATGACCTAGTATATATGACAGACTGACACCCATCACTTTATGCTATGACCTAGTATATATGACAGACTGACACCCATCACTGTATGCTATGACCTAGTATATATGACAGACTGACACCCATCACGTTATGCTATGACCTAGTATATATGACAGACACCCATCACTTTATGCTATGACCTAGTATATATGACAGACTGACACCCATCACTGTATGCTATGACCTAGTATATATGACAGACTGACACCCATCACTTTATGCTATGACCTAGTATATATGGCAGAGTGACACCCATCACTTTATGCTATGACCTAGTATATATGACAGACTGACACCCATCACTTTATGCTATGACCTAGTATATATGACAGACTGACACCCATCACTTTATGCTATGACCTAATATATATGACAGACTGACACCCATCACTTTATGCTATGACCTAGTATATATGACAGACTGACACCCATCACTTTATGCTATGACCTAGTATATATGACAGACTGACACCCATCACTTTATGCTATGACCTAGTATATATGACAGACTGACACCCATCACTGTATGCTATGACCTAGTATATATGACAGACTGACACCCATCACTGTATGCTATGACCTCGTATATATGACAGACTGACACCCATCACTGTATGCTATGACCTAGTATATATGACAGACTGACACCCGTCACTGTATGCTATGACCTAGTATATATGACAGACTGACACCCATCACTGTATGCTATGACCTAGTATATATGACAGAGTGACACCCATCACTTTATGCTATGACCTAGTATATATGACAGACTGACACCCATCACTGTATGCTATGACCTAGTATATATGACAGACTGACACCCATCACTTTATGCTATGACCTAGTATATATGACAGACTGACACCCATCACTGTATGCTATGACCTAGTATATATGACAGACTGACACCCAACACTGTATGCTATGACCTAGTATATATGACAGACTGACACCCATCACTTTATGCTATGACCTAGTATATATGACAGACTGACACCCATCACTGTATGCTATGACCTAGTATATATGACAGACTGACACCCATCACTGTATGCTATGACCTAGTATATATGACAGACTGAAACCCAACACTGTATGCTATGACCTAGTATATATGACAGACTGACACCCAACACTGTATGCTATGACCGGGTATATATGACAGACACACCCATCACTGTATGCTATGACCGGGTATATAAGACAGACTGAAACCCATCACTGTATGCTATGACCGGGTATATATGACAGACTGACACCCATCACTGTATGCTATGACCTATTATATATGACAGACACACCCATCACTGTATGCTATGACCTATTATATATGACAGACACACCCATCACTTTATGCTATGACCTATTATATATGACAGACTGACACCCATCACTTTATGCTATGACCTAGTATATATGACAGACTGACACCCATCACTTTATGCTATGACCTAGTATATATGACAGACTGACACCCATCACTTTATGCTATGACCTAGTATATATGACAGACACACCCATCACTGTATGCTATGACCTAGTATATATGACAGACTGACACCCAACACTGTATGCTATGACCTAGTATATATGACAGACTGACACCCATCACTGTATGCTATGACCTAGTATATATGACAGACTGACACCCAACACTGTATGCTATGACCTAGTATATATGACAGACTGACACCCATCACTGTATGCTATGTCCTAGTATATATGACAGACTGACACCCAACACTGTATGCTATGTCCTAGTATATATGACAGACTGACACCCATCACTGTATGCTATGACCTAGTATATATGACAGACTGAAACCCATCACTGTATGCTATGAACGGGTATATATGACAGACTGACACCCATCACTTTATGCTATGACCTAGTATATATGACAGACTGACACCCAACACTGTATGCTATGACCTAGTATATATGACAGACTGACACCCATCACTGTATGCTATGACCTAGTATATATGACAGACTGACACCCAACACTGTATGCTATGACCTAGTATATATGACAGACTGACACCCATCACTGTATGCTATGTCCTAGTATATATGACAGACTGACACCCAACACTGTATGCTATGTCCTAGTATATATGACAGACTGACACCCATCACTGTATGCTATGACCTAGTATATATGACAGACTGAAACCCATCACCGTATGCTATGAACGGGTATATATGACAGACTGACACCCATCACTTTATGCTATGACCTAGTATATATGACAGACACACCCATCACTGTATGCTATGACCTAGTATATATGACAGACTGACACCCAACAGTGTATGCTATGACCTAGTATATATGACAGACTGACACCCATCACTGTATGCTATGACCTAGTATATATGACAGACTGACACCCAACACTGTATGCTATGACCTAGTATATATGACAGACTGACACCCATCACTGTATGCTATGTCCTAGTATATATGACAGACTGACACCCAACACTGTATGCTATGTCCTAGTATATATGACAGACTGACACCCATCACAGTATGCTATGACCTAGTATATATGACAGACTGAAACCCATCACTGTATGCTATGAACGGGTATATATGACAGACTGAAACCCATCACTTTATGCTATGACCTGGTATATAAAACAGACTGACATCCAACAATCCTACATCCGTATCTGCAATGGGATCACCTACTTTGCTATTAGTATTTCTTGTCTTTGTTATTTAGTTTTTAGTTCACAAAATCTCTTAACCTATCTTTTTAAATGCTTAAGATGTTGTTGTTTTCCACTTATGCTGTTATGCTTCGTGGTGAGGGGTTATCGAAGTTCCAGAGCCTGTGACTAGCACCTTTCCTCCAGTTTCGTCCGTGATCCATGAGCATGTATGTTTTTTTTCATATACTTTATAGGACATCGCTGTCAACACCAGCAGTTTACTGCTATTGTGATCTCTTGGCAAGTTTATGTTCAGTAGTTTGCCATTCTTTTTGAACGACCAGCTCCCATACCAATTTGTTCAAACCCAACGCAACGCGATTTGCTGCCAAATCGAATGCAGGTAAGCAGAAATATGAACCGCGTCCGTAACGCCTTTGCCATGGAGACCGGTGAGCATGTATCTAGAATCAAGTAAATTCCCTAGCTGTCTGCTAGACCTGACATAGGTTCCTGACCTACTTGACCCAAACTAATTAATACATTTTTTAAAAAAACATCCCGAAACAAGAACCTACTATGGGTCTGATGTGCCAGGTCTATCACATTTTCTGGGCCTGGATCCACGGAGGATTGGGCGGCCAGTTTCTCCCTCACTGAACAGACGACAAATGCAGGTGTTTAAAGTTGTCATGCTTGCTTCATTACAAACAGGTGGACTATACAGCACCATTCTAATAACGAATGAAATTATTTCTTCAAAACCCCTTGGGAGTCACCACTGGAGATATGGAGTTCATGCTCTGTGTCATGTTTTTGGAAGCCGCTCTGTGGAATGGGACCAAGCTATAGATGATTGAACCTGGTGCAATAACTTGGTCCTCTTGGCTTTAAACCCCCTTTATAACACCCCCCCCCCACACTTTTGTTTCTGGTGCACAGATACTCTGTAGTGCCTATTTGTTTTTGGTGCACAGATACATCTGACTGTAATGCCTATTCGTTTCTGGTGCACAGATACATCTGACTGTAATGCCTATTCATTTCTGGTGCACAGATACATCTGACTGTAATGCCTATTCGTTTCTGGTGCACAGATACATCTGACTGTAGTGCCTATTCTTTTGTTTCTGGTGCACAGATACATCTGACTGCAATGTCTATTCTTTTGTTTCTGGTGCAGATACATCTGACTGCAGTGTCTATTCTTTTGTTTCTGGTGCACAGATACATCTGACTGTAATGTCTATTCTTTTGTTTCTGGTGCAGATACATCTGACTGCAGTGTCTATTCTTTTGTTTCTGGTGCACAGATACATCTGACTGTAATGCCTATTCATTTCTGGTGCACAGATACATCTGACTGTAATGCCTATTCGTTTCTGGTGCACAGATACATCTGACTGTAGTGCCTATTCTTTTGTTTCTGGTGCACAGATACATCTGACTGCAATGTCTATTCTTTTGTTTCTGGTGCAGATACATCTGACTGCAGTGTCTATTCTTTTGTTTCTGGTGCACAGATACATCTGACTGTAATGTCTATTCTTTTGTTTCTGGTGCAGATACATCTGACTGCAGTGTCTATTCTTTTGTTTCTGGTGCACAGATACATCTGACTGCAGTGTCTATTCTTTTGTTTCTGGTGCACAGATACATCTGACTGCAGTCTATTCTTTTGTTTCTGGTGCACAGATACATCTGACTGCAATGTCTATTCTTTTGTTTCTGGTGCACAGATACATCTGACTGCAGTGTCTATTCTTAGGTAGAGGGTGCTCACTCCTGCCCATACAGTCTGGGATTTGAATCTGTGACCTTTATTGATTTAATTACCACTTCTGCGCCTGTTGCTTTTAAGCCATTTTACTGTTGTTACTATCAATATCATCAGAAACTTCGCAATATCAGTACACAGAAATATATCAAAACACTGTGATCTCTTAGAATAGACCAGTGTTTCCCAACCTTTTTTGTGCCATGCCCCACCTAAGCCTTTTTAAAATTCTTATGCCCCCCCCCCCCCCCCATTACATATACATTATTTTTAATATTCAAAAATTGAAATGTTCACTAAAGAATTAAGAAACTTGAATAATAGGTTTTAGGAAGAAATCAATAAGAAATTATTGAGCAAACACAGTAAGTAAATTTTCAAAACATATAATGGAGAACTGAAATTCAAGTACAAAATAATTTTAATGAAAGATTTTTCTGTTATTTTAATTATTAGTAATTATTTATTATTTAAATTTAGTGAGATCCTTGCGCTTGATGCTTGCTGCAAAGAGATTTTATGTCAGGTTCCAATTTAGTTAACTTCAGTCTCAAGTCTGCCCGTTTTGTTATATCCAGTTTAGTTAACTTCAGTTTCAAGTCTCCCCGTTTTGTTATATCCAGCCGATTTCTTCCATTTTCGAATTGCCCCCCCCCCCCCCCATAACAATCGAATTGCCCCCCTGTGGGGCATGGGCCCCACGTTGGGAAACACTGGAATAGACAATGTTTGTCATAATTTCATAAAGTGTCATACTTAAATGTAGAAAACAGAAAGGAAAACAAATCTTATGTCAGGAGTATAACTAACCTGCATGCTTGACTCCATCAGCGTGACAGCAACTACAGCGTCCTGTACAGTCACAACATCTCTGAACATCAACCGAGCATGGGCTGGCATTGAGAAAGTAATGGCATAGTTGAGGCATGGCTTTAGACAACAGAAAGCATTACTTTCTCCTGATTTAGCTGTTCAAACTGCAGCTCTAAGGACAGGGCACTGACTTATTATCATCATCACGTGAAGTGCTAAAAAGCGTGGGCTGTCATGTTTCGCCATCTCACACAATCACCAGAGTCATAGATCAGCTCTGCGTTCTTGTCTCGATTATGCCATGTGGCCAAGCCATCCAGGTATTTACTTCTTTGCCTTTCCCCCGTTCTTTTCCTCTCAATCTTACTATTTGTCACCAAGTTCTTTAGTTTATTTCTTCTCATAATGTGTCCTAAATATTTTACCTTTCTGTCTAATTTCTCAAATCAATTTACTGCCTTACTTTGTTTCTTGTAGGACTTGCTCATTGGTTTTTCTGATTTTCCATGATATTAATTGCATTTTCCTCAGAAACCACATTTCCACAGCTGTTAGATGTTTTTCAGCTTGTCTGTTCATTGTCCACATTTCACATCCATACAAAAGTACAGGTTTTATGTAGTACTTCAACACTCTGTTTCTCGTTGTAATTGATATCTTTTTATTGGTCAGTATGTTTTTCATCTTGCACAAGGAAACCTTTGCCATAGCAAGTCTTGTTTTAATCTGAACAAGGCACCTCCCATAAATTGTTTTGACTGTTCCGAGATAGTTGTGCCGATTCATTTATTTAAGAATATTCCCATATACCTGTACATTATTACATTGTGCTATTTCCTTCTTCTTAGAGACAACCATAATCTGTCTTCTTATAATTTAATTATAACCCTAGTTGTTCACTGTTTACAATAACCCTATCAACTAAATGTTGCAGATCCTGCTCGTTGTCTGCAATCAATACTGCATCATCTACATTTATATAATGTTATTGATATTATGTCACCCATTGGCGATTCCTCTCACATCTTCTAAATTTCTAATAACATTTTCACTGTATAGGGAACCAGATCTGGAGACATTACACATCCCTGCTGAACACCTCTCTTAATAGGTTGATACTGACCTATTTCATTATCAATCTTTATGGCAGCTTGTTGTTATATATTATATTTTAGCATGTGATTCTGGTATATACAAGCCATTTGGGTCTTTGTTGGTGCCACAAATTAGTGCACTGTGCTGAGATTCTCCTTGTGTGATCTATGGCAGGAGAATGTAGCATCCACTGAGATTAAAGAGGGGTTTAAAGGTGAGAGGATTGTCTTCATTGCACCAGGTTTTATCCCATATGGCAATGTCTCTTTTTTGCAGGACAGCCTGCTGAAATTGTTGCACAAAGCATGAACTCTGTAACTTCAATGTCGACCCCTGGGAGTCTAAAAAAAAATTGCATTTGTGAACCGAATAATGGAGTCCAAAATCGAACCGCAACCAAATCTGCTGCCTTGCAAGTAGACGGAAAAGTCTAAAAGCTAAGAATAAGAAACAAAACTCTGACAGAAACACAGGTTGAAATAAAAAGTGCTACGCTGCAGGCCTGACCCAACAATGTAATTAATTGAACCTAATGATGACAAATAAACAGAAATGTTAATTAGACTCAAACAAAAATCACCTTGAGATAGTCTAATCATACTCTGCAGTAACCTCATTGTTGTGCGTGCTGCATTCCGGCCATCAGCTCCTCGCTGTGCTCGATAGTAAGCTTGTAAAACTCTGAAAAGCATGGATTCTTTTAATTCTTGAAGCACAGACATTTCCCTGACATAGCCACACTTGAGACTCAACTACAACAGGAGGGCAGCATGGCTGAGAAGTTAAACTTTCTCTTCTGATTGCGGAGTGTTGGGTTCGTTCCACAAGCCAGTCACTTGGACTGAAATATTGACTTCTCAGTCTTGACTTGGGGATGTAAACTACAAGAATCTCAGGAGTCAGAATGGATTTGCCTGATGGCCATTTCAGACACTAGTAGTGGCAACTGCTAGGCTAGAAGCACATGTGTGGACTATGCTCAAGTTCAAAGATAGCAACCATTAAAAAAAAACTTCAACTAAACACAATACGCTTTGCTGAGACAAGTTAATCAACTTCAGTAATTTACGTGTTAAACAGCATTCACCACAAGTTTCTTGCAGTTCTTTCCCATGCAAGGAACCAAGCCTAAATTACCTTACAGCAACCAGAACAATTCTTTGGTATTTACTTTTATAATCATCTACCTGAATGAACAGAATATCGAAAGAATGTGTACTCAGCCATTTTAACTGTACTACAGATCTCTGCTTTTCTATTAACCTAGCATAGGTAAAATCACAAACACATATACATGTTTCAAACAATTCTAAGCATTCATGATGGGATGACAGAATGTGATATTCATATTTCCAAGCACACATGATAGGATGACAATATTTGATGTTCATATTCCTAAGCACACATGATGGAATTTGGGGCTTGTTTAGTTAGTTATAAGTTTAGTTTAGTCGATGGATCATCATCACGGCACACAAGTGTAACCCATAAGTGTTAAATTCTCCTCCTAACTCAAACCCGAGTCTGGACAAACTCAGCTCAGTGCACGAACTCTGTGGCACCGGCGAGAATCCTGAAATACTTTGGGTAGATTTTTAACTCGAAATTTTGCCCAGGCAGCGCCGTTAGGCTACTCATTTTCGATTTCCAACTGCCAAGCGATTTTTTACGTGCGCAACAATATACATGGGCATCTGATCACACTACCCAGAGACCAGGGGAAATTTTATTACTAGAAGTCCAAGTGAAAAAAATCCCGGACCTCACTGTGGCTTGAATCCAGGACCTCCAGCACTCGAGGCAGACACCATACCTTGAGACCACAACATTTACCAAACTGCTTCACATCACAAACACATATCAGACAATTCCAAGCATTTATGATGGGACGACAGTATTTGTCTAGAAACAGTTACCAAACTGTTCCAAATCAGACATATATCAGGCAATTCCAAGCATTTATGATGGGACGATGAGGGCGGCAACATTCTGCTGTATGAAAACACTTTAGCTGGACATCTACCCACCTGCTGGACTGTGTTGTCAGTCTAGGTTCTATGGATTTGACAAGTGTCAGGTAGGCCTGCATTTTATCCATTGACCATGTTCCGGTGGCATCCCCTGGTAAAGAAATTTACTTGAATTCTATTGGCAAAAATTAATGTTCAGTCATAGAAGATACTTAGCATGGACAAAGTCAATCCATACAACCTGTCACAATAAAAATGCTTCATATTTTCTGTCTGAATACCGTAGCTTCTTATAGTCCATGCTGTGTGGCATTAGTGATCATATCTTTCTACAGCTCTCTGTCTCGTGTGCTGCCAATCATCTCTTGTGGCCCATGCTGTGTAGTGTTGGTGATGATGTCTGTGCACAGACTTCTGTCTCATGCGCTGCCAATCTTCCTATAGTCAACACCTTGTGACATTGGTGATCATATCTTTCCACAGCCCTCTGTCTCGTGTTCTGCCAATCATCTCCACAGCCCTCTGTCTTGTGTGCTGCCATACATTTCTGATATTGATGTTCTTCCATGCCATAAAGTCAAACTTTCTAACATTTTCTCTCTTGTTCTCCTCCTGCCTCCCCTCCCTGCCAATTTTCCTGTTGTGACAACACACTCTAGCTTTTCCCTTCTCCATTAGCAACCAAGGTAAGAAAGTAAGAAAAAGTAAAAGGATTTTGCTGCTGCTTAAGAGATGTTAGCAGGCTCCTTGCTATAATGGCTAGTACATTAACGCTGACTATGGCTTGAATGTGATCGGACAAAGGATTGATGTCAACATTTGCTATTCGCTACAGAAACAAATGAACAAACTTTATTTTCAAAGAAGTCACAAATTGGGCATGTAGGCCCGTCTTACATTCGGCCCTGCCAATCACTCATCTTTCGTACATCGGTTATCTGTTGTGCATGTTACATTCACATAGGGGGAAAAAACATTGTCAAATGAAAGTTGGGAACATAAACAAAGAGGGACAGACTGAGCACCCAATCCTTGGTGCACTCAGACCTACAAAAATATGATGGTCTAACACTTCACATACCCACAACAAATGCCTGCTGTAGGACTTTTTAAAATATTTTTAAGCGATGTCACTTTTTTTCGCTCATTTTGAATTCGAGCATAGTCCATACTGGACTGATTTTTGCTAGATTTCCCTATTACCAGTGCCCCTCGCCATCAAGCGAACCCACTCTGACTTCTGAGATAATTGTAATTTACGTCACCAAGTCAAGGACAAGTAGTCATCGTTTTAGTTCAACTGACCGGTGTAGGGGTTGAACCCGCTACCTCAGCATCAGCACACCGGAAGTTAAGTGTGAGTGCTCTTATCCATTCAGCCATGCTGGTCTCCAGTGATGTCACAACATACTGGTTGCTTGGTCATCCCACAACTAAGGGCCAGAAAAAGATTGATCATTAGCTTGAAAACTACACGCACACAGAAATCAAATGCCTGAAACATTCAATGCAGGAAGGCAAATACCAGCAGGGTCCATTCCATCCAGGATGAACGATGATACAATCCGATCCCACTGGCTATTCTGTGTGTCCAGAAGCACTAGAACCAGGTCGAATCTGGACAGAAGTGGACTTGCCAAAGCCACATTGACACACAGCGACTGGAAAGAGAACAAGGTGCATGCCGTGTTAGAACATTAACATGGCTGATATTTTCAGAACAATAATGTATGTTGGGCATACATATAATAATGTATGGTGGGCTTACACACAATACTGTAAGTTGTACACATTTTTTCAGAGCAACCCAGTAATTTCATGCTGCCCCGGGATTTCTGGGTAGTGGATAGAGTTCCAGCCTTCTAAGATAAGAGCTAAACATTGGAGGTATGTATTAATACATTCTCAATTAAGTTACTCAGCCTGAAGACTGGTGTTGAAGTTGTCTGAACATGTCCCTCAGCTGTCTCTCATTCTCAGCAACTCCCTTCAGCTCAACATTAAGACTGAACCCCAATGAAACTGCATGTTGGTGTGATGTAGTGTATTGTAAGACTTCCTCTGTTTCTCTTGCGGTGGATCTTGCCTTCCAGTACTGTCAATGACAGACTTCAATGTCTAATACTGTGACCAAGCTAAGATAAGCTGCTTTTTGTATGATGCTCCAA
This sequence comes from Cepaea hortensis, assembly GCA_963921405.1. Classification (NCBI taxonomy): domain Eukaryota; kingdom Metazoa; phylum Mollusca; class Gastropoda; order Stylommatophora; family Helicidae; genus Cepaea; species Cepaea hortensis. Next base: position 152,810,106 of record OY992876.1, read on the forward strand.
CATCATCATGTGCCTTGCCAGCTGTCATAGGCATTCATGTCTCTCCACAGAACTTGGTCCTTGGTGTTCTGGATCAACTCTACTGATGATATCCCTTCATGCCACAGTCTCAGTCCGTCCAGCATCATTTATCTTTGTCTGCCTCTTTTTCCATTGATCTTTCCAGTTGTCACAATATGATTGTCAGTAGTTGCCTACTCTCTCCAATGTCTAAGAATTTGTTAATGTGATCTCTTTTTTGCCCCACTTATTCTTTGCATTATGCAACAACAATACATCTCAAGTTTTGTAGTTCCTGATAACTCTTTTGTTTAGAGTGCATGTTTCAGAGCCATATAGTGCTACAGGCCAAAAAATGTGCAGTGATTGTTTCCTAGTTCAATACTGACATTACTTGATGTTGGGAATGGCTTTTCTCTCAAACAGCCTTTGTGTTCAAGCCATTATCCTAGCATGCCTTCTCAATAAGTCTTAGTGACATGTCTTTGGGCACATGACTGATTTCTCATACAACGTACCTCAGCTGGGTCATAATGTCCCTTGGGGTTGGTGGCTGCCAGGATGGTGGTTCTTGTACTCAGCTTGCACACAAGCCCTGCCTGGGAGAGAGGCACACGTCAAACAGATTGTCAGTGTCTGATAGTCCCAATATAAACACAAAATATGATTACGTAGATCAACAAATGGGAAAACACAGATACAGGAGAACATTTCAGCGAAAGCTTTTATTAGTTAGCTGCATATCCTTTATAAGACATCGCAGTCAACCCCAGGATTTTTTTGGCTGTTTGTGATCTCTTGGCAAGTTTACATTCAGTATGTTGCCAAAGCTTTCTGAACGACCAGCACACATACCACAAGTTTAAAAAACCAAATGCAAGGTGGTCTGCTGCCAAACCGCCAGCAGCTGTGTTTCCAGCGTGGTATGCGGAATTATGAAGTGCGTCCGTAACTCGTTCATGAAATAACAAAATTTGATTAAGTAGATAGGCAAATGGAAAAACACACTGAGCAGGCAAATATTTCAGTGGAAACCAATACCAGTAGGACAATGAAAAAAAAAAAAATAACACACAGATAACAAAAAGTAATACTTATCTTTTCACAGGTAATCCGATCACTAAGATTGAAAAATTAAAAAAGGAAACATGAAGGGGGAAATGGGTGCAGTGAGAAGAAAAGAAACTGAAGACAAAATGAAGAGCACAATGAAGATCAACATGGCAGAAGGGATAAGAGTGTTTGTCCTTAAACATCAGGTGTGCTGATCATGATGTAGCCGGTTCAACTCCTTCACCGGTCAGTTGGACTAAAATCTTGACTTCTCGTCCTTGACTTTGGGATGTAAATTACAAGTACCCCTGAAGTTGGAGTGGGTTTGCCTGATGGCGAGTGACACTGGTAATAGGTAAAGCTAATCCACACGCATAAATCAGCCCAGTGTACTAGAAGTAGTAGCACGTGTATGGACTATGCTTGAGTTAAAATAAATGTTGACACATGACAAGTGTTGAATTCTGACAAATGTTGGCTCCTGATGAATACTGACCCTTGACAAATATTGGACCGTGACAAATGTTGGCTCCTGACAAATGATGGTTTCTGACAAATGTTGACCCTTGACATTAGTTGACCACTGACAAATGTTTACCCTTGAGTCAAAATTGTTCATAGACAAAAGCATTAACCACTTTACCACCACAGCTCCATATTTATTAGAGAAAGAGGGAGGAGGAAAGAGAAGACAGAGGAAGGACACGGAAAGAGAGAGTAAGGGGCATGGGTGGGAAGACAGTCAGAATCAGAGAGTTGTTTCAACCAACAAAAACCAAACTCTGCAGTTCTCTAGAAAAGTCAAAAATCCAAAAGTCTGTCCTTGTGAGACTGACCAGCTGAATGTTCTGTAGCAATGGAAGTACTCACCTTGGCAACACTGATAGTCTGCTGCTCCATGGCTTCATGGATGCTTGTCTTGTCATGCTCCTTGATCGAGTTGAACTCATCGATACAGCACAGACCCCCATCAGCCAAAACCAGGGCACCTGCCTCTAGCTGCCACTCCCCAGAATCCTACAAAAATAGCAGATTTGAATTACATATTATTATTATCACGCACCACGCCAACCAGTGACAACTACCATGCTTCTTCTTATCTTGCAATCTCCAATAAAAGTTGCAGGTCCTTTACAGAATGTTAGTCAACACCAACATTAATTGGCTGTTTGTGATTTACCAGTAGTTTGCCATTGCTTTTTGCATGGCTGATGCCTCTGCCATCAAAATGAACACAAAGCGGTCTGCTTCCAAATCACCCACTGCTGATTTCACATGCTGGACTCAGTATGTCGAGGAACTGTGAAACATAGCTTCAATGTTCCTTAACCCTTTACAGAGCAGAGCGGCCGTTAGCGGCCGATCACTTAAACGAGCGGATCGGCCGTTTACATCCGATACTATTATGCATTGTAAAAACGCGATCTCTCGGCTTTCCGACGGCTACTTTCGCTTTCGCCGGCAGCTTGACAACGTGGCCGCCATTTGTAAACGCGCTATTATGAATTTGAACGGACTTTCAGTGACTTTTTTTGATAGTTTTCGGGATTTTTACGCTGTTTTTCAAAATGGATTTTGGTGATTCTTGAAGTGATAGCCGAGATTTCACTCTGTTCAATTTAAATGACATTAAAGGGCACGAAGTTGACTACTAATCGGAGCTAGATATCAGTGCATAGCGTTACTTTGCATTAGCAGTCGTGAGTCGGACTTTAAAGAAAGTGATTATGATTCTGAAAATGTGTTTGTAAATTGCCGTATAGGTGACGGAAAATCACAAACAACATGCCGTATTTCGTAAATATTTGTGTTCATATATGGATTACCGGCAACAATCACGTGAGTAACATATTCTGCATGCTTTTCCCTTCATTGTTTTGTTTATTTAACTAAAATCGGTTGACTAACACCTTATTTGTGATGTTTTTACTAACGCGACCCAACATTTTACAGAACCTGAAAAAATCTTGCCCGTTCAGGGCTACAAAACGGACAAGCGTCTGCCCTGTAAAGGGTTAAGCCAGAGTGCCACTTGCAATCTCCAACAGAATGCAACAATTTGTGCACTGTTACATTGTCATACCATGATGAAAGACTGTGTCAAGAACGTTCTCTCACCATCTTCCCTAACTCTGCCTCCATTAATCTTGCAGTTGCAACAAAAATGTTGTGTGGCTTGAAAAAAAAACATAACATATATTTCAACAGTCAACAACGGACACAATAATTACGTGTATTTTAATCCAATTGTGTATTTAATCACCAAACAAGAACAAAGCAAAACAAGAAACGGGGGGAAAATGTCATGGCAAAACAAGAAAATATGTTGCGTCAACAAGAAAATATGTCACATCAACAAGAAAATAGCTGTGTCAACAAATATGTCAACAAAAATATGTCATGTCAACAATAAAATATGTCATGTCAACAATAAAATATCCATGTCAACAATAAAATATCTATGTCAACAACAAAAACATGTCATGTCAACAAGAAAACATGTCAAATCAACAATAAAATATCTATGTCAACAACAAAATTATGTCATGTCAACAAGAAAATATGTCAAATCAACAATAAAATATCTATGTCAACAACAAAATTATGTCATGTCAACAAGAAAATATGTCATGTCAACAAGAAAATATGTCATGTCAACAAGAAAATATGTCACATCAACAATAAAATATCTATGTCAACAATAAAAACATGTCATGTCAACAAACAAATATGTCACATCAACAATAAAATATCTATGTCAACAAGACAATATGTCACATCAAGAATAAAATAGCTATGTCGACAAAGAAATATGTCATGTCAACAAGGAAATATCTATGTCAACAAACAAATATGTCACATGAACAATAGAATCTCTATGTCAACAAGAAAATATGTCACATCAACAATAAAATATCTGTCAACAAACAAATATGTCACATCAAGAATAAAATATCTATGTCAACAAGAAAATATGTCACATCAACAATAAAATATCTATGTCAACAAGACAATATGTCACATCAAGAATAAAATAGCTATGTCAACAAAAAAATATGTCATGTCAACAAACAAATATGTCACATCAACAATAAAATATCTGTCAACAAACAAATATGTCACATCAAGAATAAAATAGCTATGTCAACAAAGAAATATGTCATGTCAACAAACAAATATGTCACATCAACAATAAAATATCTATGTCAACAAACAAATATGTCATGTCAACAAGAAAGTATGTCACATCAACATTAAAATATTGTCAACAAGAAAAAATGTCAAGTCAACCAGAAAATCACCTTGGTGGCAGTGACAGTGAGACCAGCGCTGGTGCTGCCTATGCCGGTGGTTAGCACTGATCGGGGTGTGATCTTGGAGGCATACTTGAGGAACTGAGACTTGCCAGTACCTGGACAGACAATTGTGATATGTCAGGTAAAAGTCAAGTGAAGGACCCTTTCACACACCTTAAGACACAATGGGTGTATAATGGGACAATGGGTGTATAATGTGAGACCCATGTTTCTATACAACAATCGGCACTCACTGGATGATGTGGGCAGTATCATGCCAGCCAAGACACTTCCTGGCACCCAGATTAGGCTGGGTCAACCTGGAAAGGCCAAATCAATTTAAAAATCCACCTTAATGCAGATTTAAACCAATGTCCACCGTCCCAGCCGGTCTAGCCACTACACTACCCCGGCTCCGATGATATGTTGTTGTCATTCACATACCACTCTTTTCATGTCATTTTAACTACCTTCTTTACTGCCGTCCTGGTTAATTAAAGCAGATCATTACACACAACCACGAGGGTAAGTTAATAAGTCACAAATGGCTGTAGAAAAATAACTACACATGATAACAACTTGAAACCAGTTTATTTTTATACATACATTGTCCCTTTATTTCTCAACATAATTTCCACCAACATTGATGCACTTATCCCATCGATTTATCAGTCCTCCCAAACCGGCTGCATAGAACTGCATGCTTTGTTTTCATTTACTGGCCATCCCACAGAACTGTCTGATTTACTTATTGACTCGCCCTTGTAACTTTTTCTACCTAGCTATGCACCGCTTTACGGGACAAACATTTGTCATCATAAAATCTGACAACCCACCTTGGCGGGAGACATTTCGCGAATGATACCGAAGTTGAATGTGAAGTGAAAACATGGTTTAGAAAACAGAGCACGCAGTTCTATGCAGCCGGTTTGGGAGGACTGATAAAACGATAAGTGCATCAATGTTGGTGGAAATTATGTTGAGAAATAAAGGGACAATATATGTATAGAAATAAACTGGTTTCAAGTTGTTATCATATTTAGTTATTTTTCTACAGCCATTTGTGACTTACTTATTAACTTACCCTCCTATAAGAAAGAGAAAATGTTTTTTTGGTCATCAAGCGTAGTCCAGACACATGCTACTACTCCTTGTGCACTGAGCTGAGATTTTTGCCTGTGGAATAGCTTTCTCTATTACTAGGGACAGTGTCCCTCACCATCAAACCCACTCCGACTACTGAGGTACTTGTACTTTAGGTGTTTTAAAAATTCACCTTAATAGGGATTCGAACATATGACAATTGAACCAGCAGGCAAGTGAGCTAGCCACTGTATTACCATGGCTCTGAATATGGCTGTATCTGGGTAACATTGTTGTATATTGGAGATAATGTTGTATATTGAGGATGCTGCATAATATTAGGAATAATGTATTTGGGGATAATATTGCACATTGGTGATATGGTTTATGTTTCTATCTTTTCTGGGGGTTGGGAAGTCTTCCTATTGCAGACAATGAGAGTCACATAAATTAAACTACATGCAGCAGTATGACATTCACTAGGAAGCTCGCCCAGGATTTGTGTGATTTACGTGACAATGGGGCAATATCTTGTCAATATTCTCGTGAGTAACATTAAAAACAGACAAAGAAAATTACAAATATATTACCTGGATCTCCAACAAGAAGTAAATGGATCTCCCCTCTGACCTTCGACCCTGTCTCATCCACTCTCTGTCAGTGGGTAACAAAGACGAAGACTATAATTAGACAATGCATCAACAAAGAGTACACAGGACACCAACTGAAACAAGCAAAATATTCACCAATCACTGAGTATTTTCCATTACATCCTAAGACACAGAAGAGCACCAATGAAATAAATACACAGGTATTATTATCGTGTGCCCTGCCAGCTGGCACAGGCATTCATGTCTCTCCTCAAATCTCGGCCGAATGTAAGACGGGCCTGTGTGCCCAATTTGTAACCCTTCGAAAATAAAGATCATTTTGAAATATGATTACGTAGATGAATCGCACAATAAACATATAAAGAAAAACAGCTCCTTGACTGAGAAATTTGTTTGATGGAAGAGTGAAAGGCCACGATACAAGAAGTTACATCTGAGTGGACAACACCAAGAACTGGCTGGCTGTGAATGCTCTCTATAGAAGACTGAGTTTCAACTCTTGAAAGTGAGGCACTGAGGCTCAGGTCACCTGAGACTTGAAAAGACTTGCATTTATTGGATCAGGGATTGATGTAGAGATCACACACATCCTCTCTTCCCCCCCCCCCCCCCCCCCCCCAACACACACACCAGTAGGACTGTTAAGGCTGACGTCCCAGATCTTACAACAAATGACAGAAATATTCACAGATAAAGTGGTCTACGGTACTGTATGGGAATCACCTTCGACAGAAACCTGTTGTTTAGGGATCACAAGGAAAGAATTGATATGAGATATGAGAAGGGACTTGGTGCACTGAAGATGATGGCAGCAATGGGCATAGAGCACAGCATGTTGTTGGGATATCGGTTCTTGACTCATCTCAACTCAAACCTGTACCAAGTGTTATCTCCACAGTGACTTTGTTGCAGAACTCTCCTTCCCTGCTCCAAGCTCAGAAACCAGTTAGGGTTGACATTTACTTCACTTCCTTACTAAGATCAATCATGAAATCTGATGCCACGAATAGCAGCTCATCAGTTATTAAATATTCTGGCACTGTGAGTGGCACCTGGAAGTTAATGAGTTAATTGCTCCAAATTGAAACAAGATCTCAACCAACAGAGCTTACCTGCACACCGCCAGCCAACACCACGGCAACCGCCATCTTGACCAGATACAAGCCAAACACCTGCGGACATAGACTGGCCAGGATAACATTCCTGCCAGTTAGAGGTTGATTCTTGTAACCTTGCCAGAATTCATGAATCTCGTCTTTCTGTCAAAATGGCATTATCAAGATTTTTATGAAGAGATGTTCTTATAATTCCATGGTAGACAGTAGTGGACACTGCTGTCAGAACAGTCGAGAGGATCGACTTCATTGCACCGGGTTTTACCTCACATGGCTCGGTCTCTTTCCGCAGGGCAGCCTGCCAAAAGCGTTGCACAGAGCATGAACTCCGTAGCTCCAGTGACGACCCCCAAGAGTCTCTGAGAATAATGTGCTCGTGAACCAAACGACGTAGCCCAGAATAGATCCCACAACCTTCGGAGTGGGAGGTAGACGGCTTGACCACTTCGCCACTGAGACTCCCGCTCCCGGATACTGTTGTAGAAGTATGTAATTTCCTGATCAACAAGGCTGCCCTCTTCTTCTTGTTTAAATGTTCGTTAATATACTGGACACAGTATTACTGTCCGATGTGTTTATTATTTGACCTACACTGGTTTAAATATATTATAATATTCTGAGACTTATGGTACTATTTCAATGATTAAATACAAATGTAAAGAAACCGCCAAACAAAGACTGCAAGAACACAGCATGATGAACAGAACACAGAAGAAGAACCAACAGCAAATTACACCATTAAAGAACTCTTATTTGCAGATGATCAAGCATTAATAGCAAAATCAGAAACAGAATTACAAGACCACATGAATAGTCTAAATGAATTATGTAAGGAACATAGCATGAAAATTAGCATAAGTAAAACAGAGGTATTGACTATAACTAAAGAAGAAAAAGCAACAACGATTCACCTAAACGAACATCCCTTGAAACAAATAAAGAGTTTCAAGTACCTAGGAAGTATAATATCATCAAATGGCAAATCAGAAGACGAGATCAAAAATAGATGTAATAAGGCAAACCAACTCATTGGACAAATGGCACCAATACTAAAGAACAAACATGTATCAATAACTACTAAGAAAGCACTCTACAACACAATCTTCCCACCAACTCTATGTTACCAATGCCAAACCTGGATATTGACAAAAAAGAGACAAGAACAATCACATCAACAGAAATGAGATTCCTGAGAAGAATAATCAATGTATCAAGAAGAGAGAAAATCAGAAATGAAGAAATCAGGACTAAAGGGGAGGGGGGGGGGGGGGTTAAACAGAGCTAGATTTTATCAGAAGGCAGTGAGTTAAATGGTTTGGCTATGTAACTAGATTACCAGCTAACAGTATACTACAATAAGCAATGATGTACACATCAAATGGAAGCAGAAGAAAAGGCCGACCACATAAACAATGGACAGAGGGAATAACAGAGTTCATGGGAATCTCAATACATAAAGCCCATAAATGGGCACTCCCCCGCTGTTTATACTTCACCTTCACACCGCAAAGTACAAGAGGAACAAGGTGAGATGAGATGAGATACAAATTCTGTCCATATTCCATGGTTGTGGGTTCATGTGGATGTTAGACCTGCCTAATGAAGACACCTTTTTTAAGGGTGTCTAGTTGGTCATGCATTGAGAAGCATGCTTGTTCCTGCAGCGAGGCGCTGTCATCATATGGAGGTGAGGAGGTTCAAATCCCGGTCGGTAACTATAGCTTTCAATGTTTGTTATCTAGTGCACCCTCAAGCCTCTACTCCTTCCTTCTACTTCTGTGAGCACCAAACAATACATGTGTTTATTTATGTACTGTCTTCCTCAATGAGTTCACCAATTGATATTTCTGTGTAATATATTCCTCTTCTGCCCTACATTCTCCAATGGGGCATAGGACCTCAACCAGCCCAGATCTAGCCACCCTGACTGTCGCCGTCTCCTGCAGCTTCCTCATGGAAGTATTCAGGACCCTTTTACATGCCCTGATGCACACTGGGCATATAGTTCCAGGCCATATCTTTGTCCGATGACAGCTAGAACAATTCAGAGATAAAACCAAAACCTTGTTCTAAAATGCCAATTTTGTAATTTAAAGAATTTTGAAATAAAAGTTCCACACTTACAAACTCCTGGGTGATCATCACACTGTTCCTCTGTTCATTTGTGACCAGGACATGGTTGGCATGTAAGACGATCTCAATGTCACATCGAGAATCCAGCATAGAGGGTCTCCACCTCTGTCTGACGGTCCCACTGAAAACAGTGAAGATATAACAACCACTATCATCACATCATCACCTCCACTGTGGAGCACAGGCCATAATAGTTGCTATATAGTGATTTTTACTTTTAATAGCTTTTTCTCTCTGTATCTAATTCATCTAATTTCTTGCATTCAACCCAAGCTACTTAAACAACATGCACTCCATAACCACCCAGATACTGCCTCTAACTTGTAAAATGTTCTGTGTAATTCCAGCTGACAATTTGTGTACACAAACCCAAATATTTGTTTAAATATCTCTCCTGATCCCACGACAGTAGTTTCAGTGCATAAATGTTCTAGACAAAAGCAAAAACACAGGAGATTCTAAGAGATTCTTGACAGTGTTTATATTTTGGAGATTTTAAGTGCAATTTAAAACTTCCTCATCATCAATACTCCAAGAATAAAAACACACACAGAAAGCATTTAACTTTACCAAATGGTGATATCGTCACCGGCCTTGCATGTGTCCACCAGGTCATCTTCAAGAACAACCCACATGGAACGAGGAATTGTCCCCATGGACAGACGCTGGACTTGTTCTTGGATTTTAATTTCTTGATAGTTGCGGCAAACATTTGGCCCTGACCCTAACAGAACACATGAAATGAAATAGATCACTAACAAAACACAACAAAATACTTGCAATAAAAATTTAGCAAAATTAAGTAAATAACAGGCTTGGTCACAACATAATACACAAAAGGTGGACTACTGACAAAACTGGACAGCAAGATCCAAAGTAAGAGAAAAACAAGGCATCCATGAAACAGCTATATCACGCTAGAATGCAAGCATATGGCACTAGACTCAAGTAGAGCTACACAGAACCAGAAACAGTGGAGAGACATGACAAGCCACTACAAGATTGCCCAGGGCATCTGAGTGTGTGAGGACATGACCAGGATCATAGACTAGCTGCAGCCAATATGAGCAATCAGGACATTTTAAGGGAAGCTGATTCGGAAAGACAACTTATCACAAACATCAGAAAGAGGCAGTCATTGTTTTTTTGGCCATGTATGAGAAGACAAAAACTGGAACATGTTGTGACACCTGGAAAGATTTGCAGAAAGAGAGATAGAGGAAGACAGAGTGAGAAGATTCTTGACAGTCTTGTGTCATGGTACAAAAGGGAGTCAACACACAAATCGATCCATGACGTCAAAGATCGTAATTTGTGAAGAGGCATGATCGCCCACGCTAGCCGGCAAGGCACAGAAAGATGATGCGAGACTGCGAATTGCGTTCATAACCCAGAGCCAGCACAACATAGGTACTGGATATTTTTTTTAAAGTTTTTGTCTTCTCATAATGTGGCCAAAAAATTATGACTGCTGTTTGTGATAGGTTGTCTTTGCAACTTAACCTCCCTCAAAATATACAGATTGCTAATTTTGGATGTTTAATGAATTTTCAGCTTTCTTCTATAAAACGTATCCGCGGATTCTAGGTATATGTTTGCATGTTTACTAATTGTCCAGGATTTGCTGCTGTATGTTAAAACTGGTTTTATACAAGTATAACATGAAAGAATTCTTTTTCTAACTTTCAATGACAAGGACTTGTTGCATAAAATGTTCTTCATTTGATAGAATGCAGTTATTGCTTGTCCTTGTTTCACTTCTTGTCTGAAGCTGAAATATACAAACACAAAAACATTGAAGCCTGTCAATTATTCTGTCCTTCACAGCAGAGCAGCTAAACTCAGAAATACAAAACAAAAAGCTGCAGATTGAAAGACAAAGCTCTTTGTTGTGTTGAGATTTGTGTGTGAGAGATCAGAAGTGCCCACCTCTGTCTCCGGTGGGTATGAGGTTGTTGCCCCCGCAGGCATCATTGACACACACTGTCGGCTTGGAGAGACTGTAGCACTGCTCAAAGTCTGCCTACAACAGGATGAGGAAATGGACATCTTATCACAATCCATGAAAACATTTACACAAGACATTTTTGTTTCTTTCCCTCTCTCTCTCTCTCTGTCAATCTCTCTCTCTCACACACTCCACTCACTTACTCACACATACACAGAGAGAGAGAGAGAGAGAGAGAGAGAGAGAGAGAGAGAGAGAGAGAGAGAGAGAGAAAGAGAGAGAGAGAGAAAGAGAGAGAGAGAGAAAGAGAGAGAGAGAGAGAATATGAATAAAATTAACAAAACTGCAGTAAAGCTGTGAAATGTAAACAATATACAATAACATAAAGTAATGCAGCTTTACGGAACAGAATTACGAAAAATACAGGACTTATGACAACAAGTCTTCATCAGCAAACAAATACATAAACAAAACACAACATATAATCATGGAGAAGACCCTTCAGTGACTAAATTTTGGCATAAGAACAGGATGAGAAGAATGAATAGATGACAAAATTTGAACAATGAAGACAAAATGAAAATGTGAACATTTGTTTGCTACTTATCTCAGAATCTCAAGCTGTGATACTAACATGAATTTCATCTTGATAATCTTATATAGACAGCTGTGGGAGTCTGTAGTTCATAGGGACCGGGGTAGGGGATGGTAACGGTTCAGTGAAAATCCCAGGTAAATGAGTGAAAGTGGTACATGAAAAAAGGGTAAAGGAAGGTAAGGCGGGAAACTGGAAGCAAGGGAGATGTGATGGTGCTTCGAGAGTTAAAACTAAGGAGTGCCCCGGTGGGTGTCAACACAATGCATGAGTGGGTGCCAGTGAAAGGTTGACCACAGTGGACGAATATTGAAGACTTCTGCTTAGGTGCACACATCATATATATATATATATATATATATCTATATATATATATATATATATATATATATATATATATATATATATATATATATATATATAGTGTGCGTGCGGTTTTTTTTCCACCCGCCTGTCTGATAATACTTAAATATGAATTGTTTGTTTGGCTTATGTTCACAGAAATTAATTTTACAATGTGTTTGTTTCATTTTTTTTTTCAATGTAAATGTAACATTCACGATATATAATTGGTGTGCAACAGACGTGTGACTAGAAGTGACGAATGTAAGATGGGCCTGCGAGTCCAATTTGTAACCCCTTGTAAATAATGTTCGTTCACCCTCCTTCCCTCTCCTACACACACATCTACCATAGTCTTTCCCATTGCATATTTCTTTGTCCTCATTTACTGAACCAAGAATATCTCATATTTATTTGTCCTCATTTACTGAACCCAGAATATCTCATATTTATTTGTCATTTACTGAACCCAGAATATCTCATATTTATTTGTCATTTACTGAACCCAGAATATCTCATATTTATTTGTCATTTACTGAACCAAGAATATCTCATATTTATTTGTCCTCATTTATGAATCAAGAAAATCTCATAGATATTATCAAACAGACATTCTTGCCAACTACACGTCATACTGTGATAAACAATTCCAAGATCTCAACAAAATGCTGCCCATCTTCTTCAGTTGTAAGCAGCAAACATATCATCTTTACTTGTCTGTGAAAGGCAACTACGCAAGAAGCTGAACCACAAGCTACACAGTAGCACACAAGTACTCAACTCTGGCAAACTATCAAGGAAGAATTATCACCTTTGCTGTAATAGTTGTCCGACATTTTGCACAAATATATTCCTTTTCATACTCGAGCATTCGAATCAGAGTTGTTCTGATGACCGTACCTGAAAACAAAAATAACTTACTTGATGTAACATATATTTCATTAGATATTTATTATCATCAATCAATCAATCAATCAGGTGCCATCTCCACAATGAAGGTTGACTGCTACGGATCTCCAGCACTGTCTCTTTGCCTTGACTGTACATTCTGTCAGACTGCTGTTTGTCCATCTCCTGTTATCTTCCCACTTGTATCATTGTCAACCTCTTGCTCATTTGCCTTCAGCGCTACCCTCTAGTGTGGTTTTTTTTATAAAAGCGCTATATCTTTTAACATGGCAGAAATATTACACTTGCCTCCTTTTATTTGTTTCATGAACTCTCTTTTCATTCCCAATTTTTCAAGAACCTCTGTATTTGACTGTTTTTGTTTCCCTGAAATATGACATATTCTTCTATATATCTACATCTCCAGGGCCTCTATTCGACTTTCTAATTGCTTATTTATCATCCAGGCTTTTGTGCCATATACTTGTATATTATCATATACAGTGCCAAATGGTACAGGCGTTAATACATTTCAACAGGTCCTTGTGTTCTGGATCGATTCTATTAATGATATTCCCCCTTACCACCATCTTAGGTCATTCAGCATAATTTTCATGATCTGCTCTGGCCACACTGACCACTGATATTGCCATTTGTTCTTTGCTTCTTTTTTTTCCTTTTTTTTTAAAAATATATTCACAAAATAAAAAAGTACATTTAAGGTTTTCATGTGAAGCCCCCTCGTAATATCCTATTCTCTTATTCAGAAAAATATCTTCTTCTCTTCCTCCATTTACCTGGGGGAGATGTAAAGATCTTTCATGCGCATTTGCACTTTCTAATGCTGTTTGTAAGTTGGTATTAATTTCTCAAATGTTGTTCTTGATATCATCACTCCATTATTTACATGGTCTTCTCTTGCGCTGTGTCCATTATATTTCTTCAATGTGGCTCTTTGTAGCAGTTGGTACCGGGGCATTTTTGTGAGGTGACCAGACCATTTAACCTGTTGTTCTTTAATGAAGTGCATGACTGGTCACAAGCTGCCACAATTGATGACGAAGTGAACGCAAGAATCTCTAAGGCCAGCACGGCGAAGCTATTGAAGATTACATGGCAAGACAAGATCCCAGACACTGAAGTCCTAGAAAGAGCGTCCATGCCCAGTATCCACACTCTACTAATGAAGAATCAGATTTGCTGAGCTGGTCATCTAACACACACGCCAGTTCACAGGCTCCCTAAAGAAATTTTTTATGGTGAGTTGTGGTGTGGTAAATGCTCACAAGGCGACCAGAAGAAACACTTTAAAGACACTGAAGATTTCACTAAAAGATTTTGGAATTCATCACGACACTTGGGAGACTGCTGCTAAAGACCGAAATTCATGGCGTACATCATTACGCAAGTGTATAGTCACTTGTGAAGCAAACAGAACTGCAAGAGTTGTGGAAAAAAAAGACTGGACACAAAAAACCACAGCAGGAGATACTCCTACTGGAACGCCAAGCCTTCTTTGGCCACATTGTCAAAGAACATTTTGAGCCAAAATAGGCATTACCAGCCATCTTAGAACTCATGACTCCAAACTTTCAACCCGATTGGATGAAATAAATGGTCATCATCATTCTTGATGAACAAACACTGCATGACTTGTTTCAGACCTAGTTGTCTTCTAATTTTCTCATTCCTAATTCTATCTCTCATGGTTACACTCGCAGCTATTCTAGGGCATCTCATCTCTGTTGTTATTTTACAATCATTCATTGCTGTAAGCATTCAGATAAATATTACTCAGATTTTAAAATGTATGTTATTTTACTGACTGTCAAAGGTCTCATGTGTGTTGTGCTGGGTGGTGGTTGTTTAACGCTGTAACTTGACGGCAGCAGTATGATGAACTTGTAACATTATCAATTATTTGTTAGTCTGCTAGATGATTGCTCAGGCTCATCACCTGCTAAGTGAGGGAAAGATCAACCATCTATTCTTCCGTGTATTCAGGTCTACAAAATGTCATGGCCCTATCACACCACTGATCCATGGGGACACATTTTACAACAAAATGGTAAAAACACCAAACGACGATGATGATTAATGTGTCTTTATGCAGAACAAGATATAAAACAAGAATTGATTTTAGTGCCGTGGGATTCAGATGTCTACCAGACCTCAGCTAAATGATTTTTGAGGGTATTTTTTAAATGCTGTATCAGTGTCATTTTATTTTTGTGTGCTGATGAAGTTTTCTAACCGCACAGTCCATTATGTCACTTATGATTGTGTTCTTGTGAAAATGACCAATCCCGCTTTCCATTTTTGTTAATTCGCTAGTTGAATACATTTACCGAAATAAGAAAACATAGCACCTGGTGACTTAGTGGCATAGGCCTCACCCAAACCACACCACACCCTATCTCTTGCTATCTCCTGCAGCTCCCTCCATGTCCTCCCAATATTACTCATCTCGTCTGTCATTCTTTACCTGGTGACTACTTACCTGTAACAGAAAGAATACTTACCTGTAACAGAAAGAAAACTTCCCAAATCTGCCGTCCTCGGCAGCGTGGTTCTGTTGAGTTCTGGACACACTGGCAGTGACATCACACGGACGTGAACTTTCACTTTGACTGTCTGCAAGAAGTCACCATGAATTGTAACAATAGTAAACAGAATAGAGACCGGAAACAGAAGGCATGTCAGAGTCTAAATAGACAGAAGATGTATTGTAATCATCAGTGCTAATAAGCCATGGGTATTCATGTTTCACCATCTCACAAATCACCAGATTCAAGGATCATCTCCATGGGTATTCATGTTTCACCATCTCACAAATCACCAGATTCATGGATCATCTCTGTATTTTTGTCTAAATTATACCATGTGACCAAGCCATCCAGATAATTACCTCTCTGCCTTCCTCTTGTTCTTTTCCCCTAAATCTTGCCAGTTGTCATTAAATTCACCAGTTTATTTCTTCTCATTACACCAAAAAAATCTTGACTGTCTGACTAATTTCTCTAATCGGTGTATGGTTTTCAATTTTGTCTTGTAGCACTTGCTCATTGGTTTTTATGTCTATCAATGGTATTCTTTGCATTTTCCTCTGAACCACATTTCCACTGCCATTAGATGTTTTTCATCTTGTCTGCTCATTGTTCTGATTTCACATCCATGCAAAAGTACAGGTTCTATTTAGCACTTCAACATTCTTTTTCTTATTGCAAATGACATCTTTTTATTGGTTAGTATGTTTTCCATCTTGCAAAACGCATCTCTGCCATAGCAATTCTTGTTCTAATCTCTTCAAGGCAGCTCCCATCAGATGTTATGACTATTCTGAGACAGTTGTACAGATTCACTTGTTTAAGTATATTCTCATTTACCCGTATATTACATTATTTCTTTCTTACCAGAGACAACCATAATCTCTAACTACTTACAACAGTGGTTCTCAACCTTTTTTGGCTTGTGGCCCCCCCCCCCCCCTTTTCACCATATTTTCAGAACGTCATTCCACCCCTTTCGTATTTCCTACCTAAAAATCCCCCTACCCTCCCGCCCCCACACAGTATACATAATAATGGAAGCACATACTAAAACAAGTCTAGACGTCCACATAAAACATGATTTGTGGGTCTACTTACTTTATAAAATGAAGTTTAGAAGTGTGAGATGTACAGAACCGTAAAGTATGAAGGGAAGAACAAGATCAAGTAATCGGTTCTTGTATAACACAATCTTGAAATAATCTTCATCCCCCCCCCCCCCCATGGAAACCCCAAAATTCCCCCATGGGGGGGGGGGGGGATTCCCCACCGGTTGAGAACCACTGTCTTACAAGATACAGCAAGACAATTTTTAAAAAGGCAGAAGTATATAAATAGAACTAGAAGATTATTGTCCCACTGAATGATGATAACATTATAAATTAGAAGAATAATTACCCCAACGAATGATGATAATGATGATAAATTAGAAATTAGGTTATTCACCCCATTGAATGATGCAGGAAAGAATAAAATAACATGTTTTATTAATAAGAATCAACATGACATGCAAACATGACATGGGAAAACGAGGTTAGCTTTTGATTTTCACTACAGTCAACATAGCTTGTTGGTTGCCTACATGTGCATTTATTCATTTCTTAACAAGACATTTGTTGTATGAACTATACACAAAATCATAAAGTTGTCTGTAACATTTGTTGTATAATATATAAATAAAATAAGTTTTCTGCAACATTTGTTGCATACTCTATATAATAAATAATTTTGTGTGTAACATTTGTTGTATACTCTAAACACAACGATGAAGTTGTCTGAAACATTTATTGTATATTCTATACATGGGTCAGAGAAAGATGAAGACAAAGAAATTTATCTAGAAGCCATGACAAAATGGCCAAGATTCAAGATCAGATCTTATGGTGGTCATGTCAGATAGCAGTCATGATCTCCAACACTTATCAGTAAGACAAATTATGACATATCATTTGCCTTGTAGATTCCAGAAGAAGACCTTTCTAGATGTGTACAACAACAGCATAGGGAGTGCTAGTATCAAGGAAGAGTGGTTTCACAGCTACCTGACTCCCTTGCCGAAGCCTGGCAAAGACCACACACAAATTCAGGGATATCGGATTATAACCATGCAAAATACAATAGGCAAGCTGCTGGAGAAGTTAATTGTCAGGAAAATATCAAGCCAGCTAGAGAGGCAGCACCATTTATGTCTCCTGTATGAGGGTCTGGTCCTTTCTGTTTTGGAGTATGGCCATGGCGATTCAGACTATCAGCCGTAAGCAGATGGAAAGGATATAGAATGAAGCTATGCATATTATTCTTGGATGTACAAGAGATACGGCATGCAGGACGATGCCCTACCTTCTTGATTTTCCAACCATTGGGGACAGAATACAAATTTACAGAGTACATGCCTACCTCAGAGTCAACGAAAACACACAACATCCCTGCACAGTGAAATTAAGAAGGTAAAGGGCAGCAGATTAAAAAGAGAAAAGTCGTGGATGGGTCAAACTGAAGACATTCTTCAACAGGTGTGTTCACTTGAGGACTTAGAACTTGGCGAGGAGTGGGTACGAATGCCAACAGATTTCTGTACGTCCTTTTCAGTTTGCATCCAACTAGACAGAAAATTCAGATAAGAAAATCCGGCTGCTGTGGAGGCCGAAGTACAGGCTTTGATCTTCCAGAATTCTTTGGAGGCTGATGCTGCCATTTACACAGATGGGTCGGTCGTTCGATGAGTGAAAAGTTCATGGGCTTTTACAGCTCAGGCCGGAGGGAGAATTGTGAAGGAAGATTCTTGTGCTTTTGCTCTGACCACAAGTAGCCTGACTATGGAAGTCATAGCAGTAAGTAAAGCAATAACATGGCTCGAGACACAGTCATTCACTAGGGCATGTTTCCTTAATGACTCAATGAGCATGCTCAGGAGGTAAGAGATGGGATGGGTCTGAAGAGAGTGGCTGCGGTCTTGGCTGGCAAAGTTCGCTTTTGTGCCAGGACATGCGGGTGTACGAGGAAATGAGCAGGCTGACAATCTTGCAGGTAAGGCTACTGTGGAAGGCAGACGAGCCATGGACCAGGCTGATATTCTAAATGCTCTAAGAGAAGTAAGACTTTTGCGAGAACCAAGTGATGATTGTGAATCTACAACCATAGTCAGACTGCGAGAACAGCAAATTAAAAGAGGTGTGGCCAAACAAGAACACTACACGGGAACACAAAGAAGATTAATAAACCAACACAGAACTGGTGTCGTCAGTTGCTACATGCTGTGGGATTTACTGAGAAGGGGATCCGAGCACTTATGGACTGAATGGTCTGATGTGCAATGAGGATGATCTGTCGACTAACTAACTAACTAACTAACTAACCTTTCTAGATGTGCAATCAATTGGTTTCCTCAGTGTGTGTCCTATTGAGCACCAACATCTTTGCCTCACATCTTGATTCACTGGGATCTGCTAAACTCTCTTCCTGAGTTCCACATTGATGATTCTGCCATACTATTTTACACCTTCTATTCTGCACTTACTTTAATTTTCATTTTACTTTATTATTGAAAAATAACATTTACAATGTTTAATATACATAATCAGGTATGGCCGGCATGTGCAAAGGGGTTACAAATGTGATTCGCAATCATGCAGACCATGTTAAAAACAAAGCTATAGGCAGTTTGGAAGCAGACCGCCTTGCATTAGATTTCAAACAATGGTATGAGCATAGCTCATTAAGAAAGCAATGGCAAACGACTGAACATAAACTTGCCACTAACAGCGAAACAACGCTAGGGTAACTGCGACATCTTGTAAAGGACATGCAACTAACAAATCAAGTACAAGATTACATGATGGAAAGTCCTTACCAGGTGCTGCTGGCTTCCATCATTGCCAAGGACATTCTTCAAATCCACCTGAGCTTCGACGAGTGCAGCATCAAAACTATCCAGCATTGTAAGAGGTGATGGCAGCAACATATCACAAAACTCCATGTTTTTCTCAAACAGAGACAGCGCACTGTTGATGTCAACGTATGTTATGAAAGCTATCAATATAATATGGGGGAATATCAACAGGAAATACAGAAAGGTGACACTGAAACCCAACAAGAACTGATGTGTTGTTTGCTGTAAAATGTTGCATCAACAAGCACTAATGTTTTTCTATTAGTTGTAAAATGTTGCATCAACAAGCATTGATGTGTTGCTGTTAGTTGTAAAATGTTGCGACAACAAGCACTGATGTGTTGCTGTTAGTTGTCAAATGTTGCATGTCCTTGGCAGGATGTTGCAATCAACCCCAAACCGAAGTTGATTTACTTGGCAATTTTATGTTCAGTAGTTTGCCAATGCTTTCTAAACGAGATGTCAATGTTTAAGTCCAACTAACAGACCAGTTTGTGGACTGAGCCCATAATCCCTCCGTCAGCTGTTAAGTACACACGTTCCAGCATCAGAAGGCTCAGTTCCATGATAAACAATACATTTGTATCTGCAGTACAACAAACACCTCAGCACTGTGACCACTTGGACAACGGGGTCTTTATTCCCCAACCTTTGTCGTCAATATAAAGCAAATCAACATTGCACTGCCATTTTTTTTTTTGGGGGGGGGGGGGGGGAAGAGAGGGGTGGGTCTTTGCATTTGCTAGCTTTGAACTCAAGTGTAGTCCATACACATACATATCCTACTAAGGAGTGCAACGGACTCACTTTTGCATGTTGATTAGTTTTCCCTATTACCAGTGTCAACCGCCATCAGGCATACCCATTCCGACTTCAGAGGTACTTGTAATTTATGTGCACAAGTCAAGGATGAGACGTCAACATTTTAATCCAACTGACCAGTGTAGGAGTTTGCTCACTGGAAGTTTAAGAATGAGCATTCTGATCCATTCAGCCACGCTGAATCCCACTGTTTTGTCAAGCCTGTAGTTCTTCTTCTGCCGAAATGTTGTTTTAAACGTAATTGTGTTGTGCCTGTTTACAGCAGATCTGCCATATTTGCACCTTTCGGCCGACACATCCGACTTCTTTAGGCATTTTTTTTGGTCAGGTTACCTTCCCAGGTAAGCCTGTATTTCAATAGTCCGATTTTGACAATTATTCTGGAGTTGAATTTCCCTAGTCTTTGACTGTCCAATGTCTACCTACTAGGTAGCAAGTGCTCCACTGCCCATTGTGCAAACCGAAGTCATGGGTTCTCACATGCCCAAGTGTTGTGGTGCGGTCACACTGTAATTATAAAAGTGAGAGTTGTTCAATCATTCATACTTTTTTACCTACCCCCAGCCCAATCCATAGCCAAACAAGTCCTAATCCTAACGAATGGATATAACAGTAATTTGTATACAATACTATATACAAGGGTGGCTTCAAATGAATACCTTAAACCTTTGTTGTGGTGAATAAATTATAAAAAAGTCCTCCAGCACCGATAAAGTGCTTGAATTCCTGTAGAAAAAATTCTCTTGGTCGCATGTGTAACCACTCTGGGTCACTACTTGGTGTACCTGACAGATGAGCTTCCTACTCCACTCATACACTTGCTGGACTGACAAGCATGCATCACCATACTGGACATTCATTCACCGATGAATTTCTATAGGTTTCACCTCTTTATGATAAAAAAACCGATAATGGAATGCTGCTCCTTTTTGGTGCATGTCAAAAGTGGAGGGGCCATCTTTAAACTGTCATTATGGTGTCACTGTGTTCATCTGCACCATGATGTACAAGCGTAACACTCTTGACATCCTTAACAACAATACTGACAGGTTACAAGACGATGGCATGGTCATTGTAATTTCTATCACACTTTACCTCTTAGTGGTAGATTACCTATGGACTAGGGAGAAGTGATCGAGAGCCTGTGGGACCAGGTGGAGAAGGTGGGGGAACAAATTGAGAACCCATATGAGAAACTGCGAGCGAATGAGAATGGGATCTGCAGGGGTTCTGGAAAGAATCTAAAAACTGAGAGGGAAGACCAGGAGAATATTCACTCAAACAGTGGTGGAAATGAATAGTAGTATGACTCTTCGCTGGCTGATGAACGAGGGGATGGAGCGCGTATGGGAATGTCCTGAGTGCAGTGATGTCGGTTTTTAGCTCAACTCAAATCAACTATCATACTTTTAAGGTTTTCATATGAATACTCCTCTTATTTGTATACAATACATCCTGAAGAAGTGATAAACAGTATGTTGTATACAATTCTAAAGAGCTGTCCATCCGAAGAAAGTAATATAACAATAGTTTAGTTTAGTTTAGTTTAGTCGTTGGATCAACATCACAGCACACAGGTTTAACCCATAAGTGCTCCGTTTTCCTCCTAACTCAAACCTGAGTCTGGAGAAACTCAGCTCAATGCACGAACTCCATAGCATCGGCAAGGAGCCTGAAATACTTTGGGTAGATTTTTAACTCGAAATTTTGCCTGGGCAGCGCTGTTAGGCTACTTTTTTTCGATTTCCAACTGCCAAGGGACTTTTTACATGCGCAACAATACAAACAGGCGTCCAATCTCATTACCCAGAAACCAGGGGAAATTTAATTACTGGAAGTCCACATTAAAAAATCCCAGTCCTCACCAGGGCTTGAACTCGGGACCTCCAGCACTCGAGGCGGACACCACACCAAGACCACTCAGCCCCTCCCCCAATATAACAGTAATTTGGGTTCAATACTAGATAGCTGTCCATCCCAAGAAAGTGATATAACAGTAATTTGTATGTAACACTAGTTAAATATCTGTGTGAAGTTAATAGAAAACAAGTCATATTTTCTCAAGAAAATACTAATTATACGCTCAGAGGAAAGGCGAGACAGACATATAATCAGATTGCTACTGGAACTATTAGTGTTGGAACTCTTCGCTGGCTGGATGCTGAGGATGGGGACGGAGCGCTTATGGGAATGTCCCGAATGCTGTGATGTCAGTTCCTAAATCAATCACTCAATCAATCAATACTAATTATGACCAGATCATACTTCACTATGACAGAATGGTACTCATCAGCATCTGTTGCTTGTAAAATCTGGCACACTTCTTGTCTGTGATTGGTGAGTAGATACTTCTTCAAGTCATCTGAAAATGTATGGGACCGGACCATAAGCAAGATGTTTTACAAACATCCACATATCTCAATCAATAGGTATGTGGTTGAAGTGGCTATACTGATCATTTCAAATCCTCAGCATTGATTTAGGCAGTCAGTTCACACAAGATGGTACTCAGCACAGTGTGCTGACTTGATGACACCAGTGGGAATTTGAATCACCATTTAAAAACTTATTTGTCATGACTAATAATGCCCAGGCAGGGGTATTCAAATCATGATGCCCAGTCGCCACGGCGCCTGGAAATGTTTACCTGGTGTTTGAATTTTCAAATTCAGTTTGAAACATTTAAAAGCAAATATTTTGATTTGCCTTTTATAAATGTCCATCACGTTTTAACAATTAGTACTGTATATGTTTTTGTTGTGTATGTGTTTTCTGTTCATGTGCATTGTGAAATCAGAATAATAAACTCGCCATTACACAGCTTTACACCATTGCAAACTAACTTTTGATTTCTGCTGCGGTATTTTCCTTAGATTTGATATGCCATACATCAAATAGCCCAATCTCACTTGATGTATACACAGACAGATTTGAGATAAGAAGCTGATATTATATATTTGTTTTATCAGAGACGAGAAGGTGAAGGAGATATTTCTTTCTATTGTGCCACTGTAAGATGCAACAAATGATGGATATTTGAAAGCTCTAGAGACGTGGGAATAACCAAGTGATCTCAAGATATCTTTGACTGGGCCTCCAATAAAGGAAGTAAGAGAAATAAAAATCAGATATCAGAAAGCAAGAGCACCTACATATCAATTATCACCCATACTGAAACATCCAAATATACCCATGTCTGCACAATGACAGATAAAAAACAGCATATTCACACCAACCCTATGCTACCAATCTCAAACTTGGACTTTATCCAAATCACACTTTCGCAAACTCAACACCTGTGAGAAGAGATGCCTCAGGAGAGCTGCCAACTTAAGAATCCGAGACCGAGTAAGAAACGCTGTTATCAGACAGACAGTGGGATCAACACCTTGTGACACATTTATTGAAAGACAGAAGATCAAGTGGTTTGGCCATCTCATTAGAATGCAACACCATCAACTACCATCACTGGCCTTACATCAAAGATCATCTGCAAAGAGACCAAGAGGAAGCCCAAGAAGAAAATGGATTGACAACATCAAAGACATTGTACAATCACATGGAATGACACTATCCAATGCCACCCACCGGGCACTGGAGCACCAATTATTCCCCCCCCCCCCCCCAGGCAAAAGTGGAAAATGATGATGATGATGATGAATGGCTTGTTTCAAAATATATACCTTTATCTGAGTTTGATTCATGTTTATTTTAGGGTGTATTTTTTTTTTTTAATTTGCCAGCTCCTAAGGAAATATGGGCTGGCTCCAGAATCATATTTAGATTCTTTGACCTGTGTCAATCATGTTCCCCCACAAATGTCTCTTTGGTGTGTCCTTGATAAGTTCAACAACAGCCACTACCAGCCTTTCCACCAGCTTTTCCCATTGTTAATTTAGTGTTCATCTGTCTCTAATACCTTTAACATTCTCAGGCGCCTCGTCTTTTAGATCTTTTCTTCTCACAACATAATACAAAATGACACTTCTTCTTTTCAGGAACTTTCTTATAGGGACTTTCTTACAGTGACTTTCTTATGTATAGTGACTTTCTTATGTATAATATACGTTCTTACAGGGATTTCTTATATGGACTTTCTTATGTATAGTGGCATTCTTACAGGGATTTTCTTATGTATAGTGACTTTCTTACAGTGACTTTCCTACAGGGATTTTCTTATAGGGACTTTCTTATGTATAGTGACTTTCTTACAGGGACTTTCATGGATATATTGTCCAGGTCATACTGGAGTGTAGGGGAACCAGCAAGCAGATTAATTAGCGACTAGAGCGCCGGTAGTTGAAACACACAATGCATTTAGTCAAAACATACATAGACATAGTCACACATTTCAGCCAAAATATAATTCATGTATTCACTTAATATTATATATAACTCTGCAGTATGCACCTGACGAGATGAGCAACATAGATTTGGCAATAAATTGTGCAACCAATTTTTTGTGGCTTCTGTGTTTAAATTCACAAAGGGAGTACATTCTTTCTTTTATATGTATATATTTATTTATTAATATTACAGCTACTGACATTACTGACAATAAATAAAAATATATGAATATCTCCGCTTAGAACTCAAACATGATTACTAATACAGGCTTCATTGAAGTATCCCTGGATTTGATTTTTCTAGTCCTATCTAGCTGTAGTGACCATAAGCACAAACTCAATTTACATTAAAAGATGACCAAAGATAAAGCGCCACTGCCAACAGACCAAACCTAAACCAGAAGAAACTACAGTCCCTAAACTCAAGGTTTTCATCCAGTTAATTTTCCGTGGAGATGACGTAATGCAACGTTTGCAGTATCGGCTCATCACAGCAGTCGGGCGAACATTCTGTGCTGCAACTCCGGTTATCAGGTACAAAACCACACCGATCCCCATCCCAGCAGTTAAAGAACCTGTAGCTTTGTACACCAAATCGAATTGTATTTATCAATTTACATGTAGGTGTGAGGCCATCTACATAGGTAGAACAGAGTGACAGTTACATAATAGAGTGTTGGAACACATTCCGAACTGGGTGGACAAGATACTACACACAGAAGATGGTAGCCTAGGCAGGCCGACACAACGGAATAGTCCTGCTTCATCGGTCGCGAGATACGTGCTTGAGAGTGGTCATGTGGTTGAAAGAGACAGTGCCTTCCGTGTGTTGTTCAACACACAGAGTAGTTGGTTGTTAAGCTTTGCTGAAGCCATAGTGATCAACCTGCGTAAGTCGGCCTTGTGCAAGCAGAAAAGACATACTAGTCAGTTTAAAATTACCGAGGGTAGACAATCGACATTACTGTGCAAATATGTGTATAATTTCAGATTGAAGGATTTATCTAGTTATTTCACTTTACGTTGTGTGATTTCTGCAGTATGTACCTGACGAGATGCAGCGAAATATGCCAGGTAATAAATCGTGCAATCTATTGTAGCAATTTCAGAATTATCGCCCTTTTCGGCGCTCTCCACTTTTTTATTTTGTACTTTCGCGAACTTTTTCCTGCGTCTTCGCACGATGACTTCCGGTTTGACATGGACTGCTATAAGACCAAAAAAAACGAAAGCAGTGTGGTACGATCAAAGGGGAAGTTATTCTCATATATTTAGCATTGGTTCTGCTAGCTAGGCGCCAAGTTATTAAATCGAAAAAACGACTTATCTGGATTTTATTTGGTTTTGTTCACGATTAGTAAGGTAATTTGTCTTATAACTCATGTATTTGGAAATTCCCTTCATTTTTTCTTGCATATTTGAATCCCCCGTTCAATTTTACATAAATATGAAGAGTTTCAACATTGCAGGTGTTTGCAGATGTTCAGGACAAAATATTTAGTGACATGGCCACGGCCGGCCGTCATACTCTGTTTGCGGCGCCCATACAATAAACTATAGCGGACCTGTATTTATTTACAATTAGAACTGGTAATTTAAGTACTAACATTAAACAGAATACAAGTGTCATGTGTAGCAGTAATGTATCTGTGTACTTGCATAATATTTCAGCATTTTACATGACTGAAAATAATTTTGAAAGCCAGTTTTCAGACCCGTCTGTAAACTTGTAAGGTGTTAATCTGTTAAGTAAGGAGTACTTTTTTTCTAAGCTGCCCTGCAGCACTTAATTATTGAAATTTAAATACAGTACTGTAAAATAAGTTATATGTTTTAAATAAGTTAGTATTTAATTTTTAATTGCTGACAATTAGATACAGAACAGTGTGCTGTAATTGTAGAGCAGAAGTAGAAATAGAAATCAATTTTTAGTGAACAGTTAATTATTTAATATCTTAATAATTAATTAACTGCTGCTTAATTTGTGCAGCAGTTACAAACTTAGTTACTTACATTAATGTTTATAATAATCAACAAAAGAAAGCTGTCGCAATGCAGTTAGTACATTAAGACAATATGATACATTTTCATGAATTGTTCTTTCACTAACGACGAACATTTCACATGACATTTAATTAATATAATAAATGTGCAGCTATTTTTAACTAGCAATTAGGTCACAGCACATCATAACAAAAAGTCTTATAAGTCAAGTGCATCTTTGTCAGAGACTCTGAGACTCTTGTGCTTTGTACGATGCTTTCACCAGGCCGCCATGTGGAAAGAGATTGAGCAAACCTGGTGCAATGAAGTTGATCCTCTCATTTCTCTCGACATTCTATCGAAAGAGGAATGTGACCTTTACTTTCCTGTTACCAAATCATAAGTAGAAACCCCATTTTAAAATATTCTCTGTATATGCAAATACTAATAATAATCATCATCAAGTGCCGGCTGGCGTAGGCGTTCATGGCTTTCCACAGATCTCGGTCTTTGGTGTTCTGGATCCTAATACTAAATTATATTATACACCTGCGTTATACACCTGAGAGAAGTGAGATGTCTCGTTCATGCCAACGAACCAGGCATGCTAATACAGGAAAGTACTCTTACTAATAACTTACATATATTTAAAAAATTAGTTGTGAAACATAAAAAGCAATTAACCAAAGAATGGCCATCACTTGTGACACTCTTTCTTGAACCATTTCCTGTGACATTCAAGATTCTGCCTATCACACCTTTGCCACAGCCTGTGTCAATTTGATAAAACAATTCAGGTGCACACCTTCCTGTGGTGAGTTTCTATATATTTGAATAACGAAGACACAAACAATAGATTGCACGATTTATTGCCTGGCATATTTCGCTGCATCTCGTCAGGTACATACTGCAGAAATCTGAAAATATAAAAAATATAAAATTACACAGAGTAATGAAGCTTACATAAAAGAATAACGAAAAACAAATACCTACACAAAATACAATAAATAATCACGGAGAAGACCCTCCAGTGACTACATTGTTAATTAGGTCACGGCACATCCTATCGAAAAATAAAACATACGTCAAGGTAGGCCTAGCCGCCCTGGACGCAATGATATATGGCACAACGTTGTCCGTTTACAAATAAACAAGCCACGGTAATAGAAGGCAAATAATAAACAATTGGCGGCCATTTTAAATTGTTAATTAGGTCACGGCACATCCTATCGAAAAATAAAACATACGTCAAGGTAGGCCTCGCCGCCCTGGACGCAATGATATATGGCACAACGTTGTCCGTTTACAAATAAACAAGCCACGGTAATAGAAGGCAGAATTTCTCAGCTTCCAATCTTAGGGCCGCGATAAATCCTGACTTATCAGTTAATTTATCATTGGACTTCCTGGTATTAAATTACGTCACCATATAATTCATAACTCCGCTTAGAATCAACGTACAGTCTTCGTTGAGATACCGTTGGATTCGTCTTGTCAAGCTCTATCTAATTGGTATGATTTCATAAGTAAAAACCCAATTTTTAAATATTGACCAAAATTGCTATGTCTATTGTTTGTGTCTTCGTTATTCAAATACCATTTTAATTTTTGAAAAATGAAAGAAAAAAAATTTTTTTTCATTCTTTAATTTACAAACACGAAGAAGCAGATCTAATAAACAAAATGGTTTAGACCTTTCTGTCCGGCATTCTTATGGTGTCTGAAGTCCATTTCCACTGTTCAAATACACGGGATCACACAAAAGTAGGAGATGGCTTATTTGTGTTAACAACAAGGGCCGCAGATTACCCGCCATTGACTTCCAGGAAGTCCCACAGGATTTTTCGTACTCGAAGTTATTCGCAACTTTCTGTTTCAAATGTAATTTGTTACAATAGAACACGACGTGTGTCTGACAGTCGGCGTGGCTGGGTGGTTTAACGGTCTTAAACTTGCTCTTCTGACCGTGGCGTAAGGAGTTCGTTCAACAAGCTGGTCAGTTGGACTTCAATTTTAACTTGGGGTCCCTTCATGGAGAAGTGGTTAAACCGCCTGTCTTGCACTTCGACTGTTGTGGGTTCTTTACTGGACTCCATTATATTAATTATAATATTATATCGATTCACGCGTGCAGTTTTCTTGGAGACCCTGGGGGTCGTCGCTGTGGCTTCGAAGTTTGTTCTCTGTGCTAGCCTTCCGGCAGGTCGTTCTTCGGAAAGAGACCGATCCTTGTGACATAGAACCCGGTGTGCTGAAGTCGAATCTCTCAGCTTTAAACACTTTTTAAACCCCCTTGCCGTTCAGAAAGCAATGTTAAACTACTGAACGCAAAGTTGCCTAGTAAAATCACAAACAGCCAATGGAAGGGGAGGGGCTGGGGTTGATTGCTGATTGCTGTAAATGACATGCAATTTTTAGTACACGAAACACCTCCGGGTCTTAATAATAATATCAGCTCCTCTTCTACAGCACACGCTGTTAAATGTGGTGCGAAATTGTGCCCAAACGCACTATAGGCATAGCCATCCCAAATGCTGCACATACTATTATATATTGCGTGCTATTTTATCCTGCTGAAAAAAGTTATTCTTTAGTAGACCCGCGAGTTGACCGTAAATCCCTCTCCACAATGAAGGTTGGCTGCAGTGCAGTGACATGGTCGACACTCTGGGATAGCACGGATATATAGTTAGGCTATTCGTCGCAGAGGAAGGCGCAGGAAGTCTGGCTTCCCACTCCGTGTACGATGTGCTTAAGAAACTCGGTCAAAGAGAACAGTCGAGATCTCTGGCGCTAGAACGACCGGTCGAGGCTGTGGCGGAGGTCTCTTGCTGGTTGTGAAGCAATCGGAACGATGAGAGGGATAAAAAGAGACAGTACAATGTCAATGTCTCTACCTACAATGAAAAGTCTGACGTATTACGTTTTATTTATTTGTTTTTGTTTCCAATACCCCGTTCAACACTTCTGGGTTATAACTGAGATATATAAGGGGCGTTCATTTGAAATCCGTCCGTGCCGAACCGCGCGTAATTGCGTACGTTGAACATGATCACGTTATAATCATGTGACAAGTACTGACCAATGAATAATAGAGCAAGTGCTTATCGTCCTATGATGCATAGGTTCTGTTTCTGACCGTTGAGAAAATGGCCGGATTGATTAAAATCCGCCCAAAGACGCTCAAAAAGCGGTGATTCAGTTTCTTTCATTTGAAGGATGTCGACCAGTGGACATTCATTGAAGAATGCAGGCAGCGTACTGTAACAAATGTGTTTCGAAGACAACAGTGAAAGACTGGCCACGAACGACAGATCTTCGACGGCAGGGTCAGGCGCATATTGTTGCAACAGAAAAAAACCATCGCGAAAATTGGATCAGCAGTACAGATGAACCGTTATCAATGCATACGTTCGCTAGCGAAAGAATTTGATGTGTCAATTGGGACAATTCAAAAGGTCGTTCGTAAGAAACTGCAATATCGGAAGGTGTTTTCACAGTGGGTACACGGATGTTAACCGACCACCAAAAAGAGGAACGCACGGGATGGTGTTTGAACTACTTGCTGCGTTACAGAGTGGAAGGTGATGCATTTCTCTTCTACACAGTGATAGGGGATGAATCATGGTGTCACCACTTAGAGCCGAGCAGCAAAAGAGAGAAAGAGAGCATGCAATAGAAGCATGCTGGATCACCCAAAAAAAATTCAAGTTAGAGGTTTCCGCTGGTATGATTATGCTGAGAGCATTTTTTGACCATGAAGGGCTATTGTTGGCCGACTTTAAAGAACTCTACCCACTACTTGCAAACACTAGACAAGCTGCAAAAAGCCATCAAGTATAAACGACCCGGCATGCTTTCTCGCGATGTGATTTTGTTGCACGATAATACTCGTCCGCATGTCGCAAAGATTGCGCAGGTAGCATTACTATTAGCAAGGACGAAGTGGGAAATTCTGCAACATCCAGCCTATAGTCCTGATTTGTCACCATGTGATTTTCATTTGTTCGGACCTTTAAAAAAAAAACTCTCAAGGGGCAACGATTTCACACAGATGCAGACGCAATGAACGCGGTAAGCACTTAGTTCAGTGAGCAACCACAATCCTATGTTGCGGACGGCATTCGCCGTCTACCTAAGCAATGGGATGCTTGCCTGAATGCCTACGGCGACTTCTTCTGACCAACCCATGGTGCATAATTCATTCAAAATGAATGCTTTGTTTAATTCTACCACACCTGTTAATGTTTCGTTCATGCTTTTGTAATAAAGCTATTGGAACGGGTTTCAAATGAACGCCCCTAATATTATACGTGTACACTGTTGAGCAATCTTTTTGTATATAATTTTTCATAGATTTACTTTGTTATACATATGTTATATAAATTTATAATGAATGTATAGTGAAATTATGTCAGTAGTACAGTAGTTGTTGTTTATGTAGTACGAGGGTGAATCAAATCAAAACCTTCAAAGTGTGTTAGAAATAACAATAGCCATGCCATTGTCTTGTAACCTGTCAATATTGTTGTTAAGGATGTCAAGAGGGTTAAGCACATGACATCACGGTGCAGACGAAGACGGTGACGTCATAAGGACAGTTTAAAGATTTCCGCAGCACTTTTGACATGCACCAAAGAGAAGCAGCGTTCTGTTATCTGTTTGTTTTAATTAATGAAGGGGTGAAACCTATAGAAATTCATCTGCGAATGAAGGTCCAGTATGGTGATGCATGCCTGCCAGTCCGGCAAGTGTATGCGTGGAGTAGGAAGCTTCAAAACTTGTCGGTCCGATGAAGAGGTACAGCAGGTAGTGCATGTGTGGTTACACGTGACCAAGATAATTATTTTTCCCGACAGGAATCCAAGCACTTTATCGGCACTGGAGGACTTGCATTTGAACACAGTGGTGACTACATCGAAAAATGATACATTTGTTCTGTACTTTTTCAGTATATATTCTCTCTTTCTCTCTCTCTCTCTCTCTCTCTCTCTCTTTCTCTCTCTCTCTCTCTCTCTCTCTCTCTCTCTCTCTCTCTCTCTCTCTCTCTCTCTCTCTCACACACACACAAAACCAAATTTAAGGTTTTCATTTGAAGCCCCCTCGTATATATAATTAATTATTCACTGTGTATATAATTTACCATGGATATCAGTATTCAGCATATGTAATATTAATTTATAATGCATATATAGTGAAATTATGTCTATCATACAGTTGTGAATGCCAGCTCCCTGGCCGAGGAGTGAGCAGCTTTCTCCATAATCCCGAATACTCTCGAGGTTGACGTGAGTGCACGAGAATTGGAAGCGGTTCGAGTCGCACCAGTGACTTATGAGAGTATGGAGCCGGTCGCTCAGAAAGTCGTGGCGTGCTGATGAGCGTAATCTAGCCTAGGAATCAATATACAGCTGAAAGATGCTGATGTTGACCGCAATATCCTGAAACAGGATGGAAACGCGAGAAAAAAAATATACAGTTGTGAATGTTAATACTGATTATCATATATTATATATAATTTAGTGCTCTCTCTCTCTCTCTCTCTCTCTCTCTCTCTCTCTCTCTCTCTCTCTCTCTCTCTCTCTCTCTCTCTCTCTCTCTCTCTCTCTCTCTCTCTCTCTCCTGCTATTTAATATCCACACAGGCAGAATCTCCAAAGAAGCAAGTCTTGACAGAACAGATTCAGACAATGTCGAACTCTTTACTTCACATGAAACAACAGATTCACCCGCTATAAATGAGCTTTTATGTGCAGACGATCAATGCCTGCTATATAGCGACGATGGCAGACTGCAGAATCATATTAATAAGCTGAGTTCAACATGCAGCAGATACAATATGAATACAAATGCAGCCAAAACTGAAGTATTGCGAGTTAGCATATCTTCTGGTCCAGTAAGTATACTGATAAATAGCACAGCTCTGAAATTAGTTTTAAATAGTCAAATATTTTGAAAGTATGATCACAGAAGAAGGCAGAAAATGCAGAGAAATTGAAATCAGAGGTCAAAAGGCAAGTGCACTTATATATCAACTATCACCCATACTGAAATATCGAAATACACCCATGTATGCAGTACGACCGATAATAAATAGCATATTCACACCAACCCTATTCTACAAATGTCAATCATTGATAGTAACCCAATCACACTAGCGCAAAATCGATATCTGCGAGACGAGATGCTTGCTAAGAGTTGCCAACTTAAATATATATATATGATTTTATCAGACAGTGGAATCAACAAAATATGCCACATATATGGGAAGACAGAAGATCAAATGGTTCGGCCATCCCGTTAGAATGCAACACCAACAACTGCATTGGCACTACGTCAAAGAAGATCTAATATGAGAGTTAGAGGACGTCCCAGAAGAAAATGGATTGTCGTTATCAAAGACGTTGTACAGTGACTCAGAATTACACTATCCATTGCCATCCATCGGGCGCTGTAACGTCAACTATTCCTCCCCGCGACGCTTGACGAAATGGAAGAAGGTGATGATAAAATTATAGCGACGTTCTGCAAAGGATGATGATGATAACAAAGGGCACGTTTCGAGGAATTATGTGATTCATGTAATGAAAAAAAAAAATCAAAGTAACCAGGTGTAAACTTTTCCACTTTTTTTAAACACAGAAGCCACACATAATATGTTGCACGATTTATTGCCTGGTATATATCGTCGTATCTCATCGGGTGCATACTGCAAAGTTACATATTTTCCAAAGTGAATAAATGAATAATACTTAAGATAAAACAATTAAATCACACAGTCACAGGTATTGTTCAAATTAAAACACGTAGTCGCAGGACAATACCTGTCACTGTGTGTTTTAATTGTTTCAGCTAAAGTATTATTCATTTATTCACTTCAGATGCTATATAACTCTGCAGTATGTACCTGTATTGTATGGAGGGCAAATATCAGAAACAGAATAAAGACAAAGGAGAAAATGATTGCAGATAGGTCACACACTAAGCGAGTGAAACTAAGATGGTGCGTGATGGTGAAAATGACCATGTGTTCATATGCATCCATTATGGACCGAACATTTACAGCGCGAATTGGTCTAAACTGTCACATTTGCTACCGACATGGGTTGTAGTCATTATGCCTTTTTTGAAGCAGAATGTAACAAACTATCGTCTGTGAAGACAGCAAGGTGCCAATGGAGTATGCACCTGACGAGATGTAGCGAGATATGCCAGGCAATAAATCATGCAACATATTGTTTGAGGCTTCTGTGAATAAATTCAGTAAGGGGATATTATTGTTTTAAATTTTCCACTTGTGAACTCGTCTTGTATTTCACATGCTTATTTCCCCTGATATGTAAATTCAAATGCTATGTAATGTGTTGACAAAGTATACAATTATTGGGTCAACACCTTTCGAAAACCTTCAGGATCACGTCTCATCATGTGCCATGCCGATAAGTGTGGGCGGTCATGCTTCGCCATCTCACGCATTCACCAGAGTTGTGGTTCAGCTCTGTTATAGTCTCGACCAAACGACGTGGCCAAGCCATCCAGCCATTTACTCCTCTGCCTTCCCCTTGCTCTCTTCCCTTCTATCTTGCCAGTTGTCATCAAGTTCTCCAATTTATTTCTTCAAAACGTCCCCCCCCCCCCCCCCCCCAAAAAAAAATGTGACCGTCTATGTCTAATTTTTCTATTAAGTTTACGGTTTTCATTTGTTTCTTGTAGGAGTTGCTCATTGGTTTTTCTGTCTGTCCATGGTATTCTTTGCATTTTCTTCAGAAACCACTTTTCCACAGCCATCAGATGTTTTTCAGCTTATCTGCTCATTGTCCACGCTTCACATCCATACACAGGTACAGGTTCTATGTAGCACCTCGACACTTTTTCTCGATGCAAATGACATCTTTTTATTGGTCAGTATGTTTTCCATCTTGCAAAAGGCTACCTTCGCCAAAGCGATTCTTGTTCTAATCGCTCCAAGGCATCTCCCATCAGATGTTATGATTGTTCCGAGATAATTGTATCGATTCACTTGTTTAAGGATATTCCAATTTCTTCCTAGTGACAACATTAATCCGTGTCTTCTTACAATTTAATTATTACCCTTGTTGTTCACTGTGTGCAACAATCGCATCTACTAAATGTTGCAGATCCTGCTCATTGTCTACAATCAATACTGTATCATTTGATTTTCTAATGTTATTGATGTTACGTCCCCCAATGATGATTCTTTTCATATCTTCTAGATTTCTGAAAATATTTTCACTGTACAGGGAAAAAAGATCTGAAGACATTAAACATCCCTGTCTCACGCCTCTCTTAATAAGCTGATATTGACCTTCTTTATTATCAATGCTTATGGCAGCTTGTTGTCTCCAATATATATATATATATATTTTTTTTTTCAAGTCTAAGGTCTTTCCCATCAATTTGTAAATCTGCAAGCATTTGTATCATGTTGACGTGTCTTACTTTATCAAAAAATCTTTGTGTAGTCAATAAAGCAAAGATGTAGGTCTTTGTTTACTTCCATAGAACGTTCAATTAATGTTCTCAGCATATACACACCATTTACTGTACCCCTGCCTTCTACAAACCCCAGGGCCACGTCTGCAAGAGGACAATACGGGCCCCTATGAATGTCGCTGTTGGTTTTCATAATACTCCGTCAAGCATTCATTATGTCTGATTAATAATAATAATAATAATAATAATAATAATAATAATAATCATAATAATCATAATAATCATAATAATGTGCATGAAATCCATGTGCTTTCGTGTATAAGAACATCGGACGAGCTTTAATATTTTCTGTAAAGTGCAGATTTTCATCCGAATGGCACACAGGGACGTGGGGACCTGATGGGGCGGCTCTGTCCCCCCTCCCCCCGGGGAACCGCGAGCCCTTATAAGCAAAAAAGAAGAAGAAAAATTAGTAATAATACTTGATATAGTGATTATGTTGGTTGTCTGCAGAAGATGGTATGGTAATACGTGTAGCTTTTGAAAGATGTGCCAGATCACAATGTCCTCGGCATGTCGTGTCATTGGTAGACAGGAACAGCTGTAGGTGTTGATACTGTTGATGTGGCGGTGGCAAGCAAGAAGTGAATAAGGGGGCACGTAAAAGAATTAAGAGTAGTCATCATCATCATATGCCATGCCAATATGGGTCTGCGGTCATGTTTGGCCATCTCACACGACCACCAGTCGTGGATCAGGTCTGTGTTGCGTCCAGAAGATGTTACGTGGTCACACCACCCCTGATTTGTCTTCTCCTAGGATGCTATGCAGCCATCCTGTGACCCAGGTTGAAATAGACGCATAAGAAACGTTGCTAGAAAAAGATTATTCCTTTTCCGCTTTACCTGACGAATTTTCCACTTGTCACTAAGTTTTCAAGTCTATTTCTCCTCATAAAGAGTCCAACATTCTTGACTGTCTACATCTAACTTCGGTAATCAAATTATACATTTTATTTGTTTCTTGAAGGACCGTCTCATTTGTTTTTCTGTCCATTCAAGGCATTTTTGCATTTCCATCATAAACCATATTTTCACTGCATTAGACGTTTTTCACAGCTTGTATTCTTATTTTCCATGTATCACATGCATTCAACAGTGTATGTTCTATATAACACTTCAACACTCTTTGTCTCATTACATTTCCATCCATCAAGTGCCATGCCGATAAGCGTGGGCGGTCATGTTTTGCCATCTCACTCGATCACCAGTGTCGTGGATACCGGGCGGGGCTGCTCTTATGGAGCACCCATTTACGCTGTTTCTCTGATTATCGATAAGTTTGCAATACATGATATTCTTGGCATCTGTAAAGAAGGTAATTTGCCATTGCTTTCCTTCCTAGCAGTGACCATACTGGTCGATGACCGTAGCCATTGTCTCATAAAAAAAGGAGATCCACTGCCTACCGTCGTGAAGCTGGAGACCATAACCTACAACTGTCTGTTGGCTGCTCTTCAACTTCATCCACCACCTGCACCCATGGCTTCACGTAACCCTGATCGGGAGGCTAAGCGAGTACTCCACCTTGCCCAAGGGGTAGCGGAGGGAAGGAGACACCTTACCTCTCCTTTGATAGGGAATACCCCTACTCCGCCACCCAAAGATTACATTTATTAATCAGTATATTTTCGAAAGGCTACTTTTACCTGTTTCAGAATTGTCTCACGTACTTGGATGTTACATTATGTTTTTTTTTTTTTTTCTTGTCTTCTTAGAAATGACCTTAATTTCTACTTTCCTAAAATTAAATTCTAACCATAATTGCTCGCTGCATGCAATAACAGCATTATCTAAACATAAAGGCAGATTGTGACAGATGTCGCCATGGCCAACTGTACCGTGTTACAGGTGTGTTGAAACAGAAGGTGACACAGTTGAGTTGGCGCGTGGAAAACATGGGCGGGGAATTTAGGGAGTGATCATTTAATTAATTCAACGCCAGATAAATCACTATAGGATGATGTGTGCACCCATCTTGACTAAACGTTAAGGAAAGTGTGTGATCTATATAAGTCAGGTGTTAGTCAAATGTGACTAAGCTACCGTACAACAGTAGATGGCACTACCTGCTTTCTGTTAGCGCCGAATGTTGGGCGGCGGTCACCAAACCCGAAACCTCACATTGTGCCAACGACTTCGAGCGGAGAAATAGCGCACTTGGGAGGGTACAAGCCTTATCATGGTGCGAGGAAATGCAACCTTAAGTACATATCTTGATAGGGCAGACCAGTTTTGGCCGGCAACTGGTCTAGGATGAAAGCTCCGACATGTGGAGAGTTAAAGCATTGCTTTGCTGATACGGCAGCTTCTGCAACATGTCTTGTTTCAGACGTATTGGTGTTACCTTGCCTGTAGTGTAAACTAGGCAGGCAAAGAGGGGGATCAAATTGCATGGGCACAATTTTTTTTTCGCATAACCTTTACAGGACATCGCTGTCAACATCAGCATCTTTCAGCTGATTGTTGATTTCTTGGCAAGATTACGCTCAGTAGTTTGCCATTGCTTTCTGGGCGTCCGGCTGAAATACCCCGTAAGTTACCAACGCGCCGAGAACCGCTTTCGATTCTCGCGCAGGTTACTTTCCTCACGTGGATATACGGGATTACGGAGAAAGATGTTAACACCTAGGCCAGGGAGACCGGCATTTTTCAGCCCAGATGTTGTGTTATGAAAAGGTTATTATGCTTTTGTGTGTGTGTGTGTGTGTGTGTGTGTGTGTGTGTGTGTGTGTGTGTGTTTTGTTTTGAAGCACAGTATAACAACTATCGTCTGCCAGGGCGGAAGGTGCCTGTTGACAAATGAACTTTTGTTTGTAGTTATTGCTCAACCGTTTGTTATGTATCAGTTATTGAGGAACATTGGCATTATTGAAACAACTTGAGCAATAAATTAACAGTTTAGTTAGTTTGTTAGTCGTTAGGCGTTAAGTTAACATTCTTCACCAAGTTCTATATCCTCCTGTTGAATAATGTCCTCTGCCAGATCCATCCAGGAATTTCCTCTTGTCAACCTGCTGCCCTTTCTATTCTTTACCTCAATGTGCCGTGGATCCTGTGTATCAGCACAAACTCGGATCAAGGAGGTAGGACATCGCCATACGTGTTGTATCTTTTGTGCACCCAAGTGTGATGTTGACAGCCTCCTTGTATATTCTTTCCAGTCTCTAAATCTAAGTACGGCTGACAGTGAGGATCGCTCAGCCATACTCAGTCACTGACAGGACTAGACCCTGGTATAGGAGACGGAGGCGGCACTGCACAGTTTGCTGCTGTCATTACCCTCATCGCATCCACGCCTCTCATAGCTTTTATTACCACAGGGTTTTAATACACGAAGGATCTTCAAATGAAAATCTTAATTGTTATTGTGTGTGTGTGTGTGTGTGAGAGAGAGAGAGAGAGAGAGAGAGAGAGAGAGAGAGAGAGAGAGAGAAAGAGAGAGAGAGAGAGAGAGAGAGAGAGAGAGAGAGAGAGAGAGAGAGAGAGAGAGAGAGAGAGAGAGAGAGAGAGAGAGAGAGAGAGAGAGAGAGAGAGAGGGAAAATGAATATATTCTGAGAGAGTAAAGAACAAGTGTATCATTTTTCGCTGTAGTCACAACTGTGTTCAATGTAAGTCCTTCAGCGCCGATAAAATGCTTGGATTCCGGTAGAAAAATTGACTCTGGGGATCACAACTCGGTGTACCTGGCCCGATCTTGAACAGTCTATAACAGAAGTCACACCGTTTTGAAACTTACTACTCCACACTTGCCGGACTGACAGGCACGCATCACCATCTGGACCTCCATTAGCCGATGAATTTCTATAGGCTTCACCCCATCACTGATTTAAAAAAAACAACAACAACAATAGAACGCTGTCCCTCTTTGGTGTATGTCAAAAGTGGGGGGGGGGGATCTTTAAACTGTCCTTACGACGTCGCCATGTTAGTCTGCACCATGATGTCACATGCTTAACGCTCTTGACAAAGAAGAAGTCGAAGAATAGAAAGAAGAAGAAGTAGGAGGAGGATGAGAAGAAGGAGAACATAGGAAGAGTAGGAGGAAGAAGAAGAAGAACAACAACAACAACAAAGCGAAGAAGAAGAAGAACAAGGAGAAGAAGGAGGAGGAGAAGAAGAAGACGAAGAAGAATACGAAGAAGAAGGAGAAGAAGAATTGAGACTAAGGGGTACAATGCAAAGAATTGTTTATCCCCATTGTTGGTTATTGTTGTTAATTTTACTGGATGGAGATTATATATTCCATCCATCCATCATGTGCCATGCCGATAAGCGTGGGCGGTCATGTTCTGTCATCTCACTCGATCACCAGAGTCGCGGATCAGCTCAGTGTTCCTGTCTCGACCATGCCATGTGGCCAAGCCA
Source organism: Cepaea hortensis (assembly GCA_963921405.1). Lineage (NCBI taxonomy): Eukaryota > Metazoa > Mollusca > Gastropoda > Stylommatophora > Helicidae > Cepaea > Cepaea hortensis. The sequence goes on from OY992876.1 coordinate 152,849,640, forward strand.
TCCAGGTATTTACAAGTCATTTCTTCTCATAACATGCCCAAAAAATTTAGATTGTCTACGTCTAATGACTCTAATCAGTTTAGGATCCTCATTTGTTTCGTGAAGGACTTGTTCATTGGTTTTTCTGTCTGTCCATGGTATTTTTGCATTTTCCTCAGAAACCACATTTCCACGGCCATCAGCTGTTTTTCAGCTTGACTGCTTATTGTCCACGCTTCACATCCATACAAAAGTATAGGTTCCATGTAGCACTTCAACACTCTTTTTCTCGTTTCAATTGATATCTTTTTATTGGTCAGTATGCTTTTCATCTTGCAAAAGGCTACCTTCGCAATGGCAATTCTTGTTCTAACCTCTTCAAGGCATCTCCCATCAGATGTCATGACTGTGCCGAGATAACTATATCGACTCACTTGCTTAAGAATATGCCCATTTACTTGTATATCACATTGTGGAATTTCCTTCTTCCCAGTGACGACCATAATCTGTGTCTTCTTAATATTCAGTTCTAAGCCTAGTTGTTCACTGTGTGCAACAACCGCATCTACTAAATGTTGCAGGTCCTGTTCATTGTCTGCAATCAAGACTGTATCATCTGCATATCTAATGTTATTGATGTATCGTCCCCTAATGTTGATTCCTTCCATATCCTCTATAATTCTGAAAATATTTTCACTGTACAGAGAAAAAAGATCTGGAGACGTTACACATCCCTGTCTCACACCTCTCTGACCTTCATTATCAATTCTTATGGCAGCTTGTTGTTTCCAATATATGTTTTGTACAAGTCTAATGTCTTTTCCATTGTCTCCAAAAAAAGAGATCCTATGCCTACCGTCGTGAAGCTGGAGACCATAACCTACAACTATCTGTTGGCTGCTCTTCAACTTCATCCACCACCTGCAAACATGGCTTCACGTAACCCTGATCGGGGGGCTAAACGGGTACTCAACCTTGCCCAAGGGTGTCCCGTAGGCTAGCGGAGGGAAGGAGGCACCTTACCTCTCCTTTGATAGGGAATACCCCTACCCCACCACCCTGTATATATATATATATATATATATATATATATATATATATATATATATATATCTTATATATAAAAAAGGAGCGTATCTCTGTATGTATTTATGTATCTCTGTATGTCCTTTATTTGTTCGCGAACGGCCCATCCGATTGAGATGAAATTTTCTACACGCCTTCCTTTCAGTCCAGAGCAGCCAACTGTGATATTTTGTTAGTGTGAAATCGCCTGCTTACTCAGTATTATTCCATTTTTCATTTTTCATCATAATGTCATATATTTCAGGGGATCTAACTCGTAAAAGTTATTTCAAGGGGCATAACTTTTCTGTATAACTTATAGTCATATTGTGGCATCGTTTTCAAAGATTTATAAACTCTTTGTCCATAGTTATGTACCGGCATATGAGTTATAATAAATAATGATACAATCTGTAAGGCATTTTCAAAGTTTTCATAAAAATGATGCACAATGCATAACATTGTAACTCATCTTTTTTTGCTTAAGAAGTTACTGTAGTCATGCAGGTGATTAGAAAGAGTTTTCATTAAAAATAATGGATGGTGTGTGGTAGAACGTTCTTTTAAGTTACATTTTTTTTGTTGTATGAATTTAATGAAGCCGGACAGGGTCAGGCAGACAGATAGACAGACAGACAGACAGATAGACAGTCGGGAACAGGAACTTATACGACTACTTATATAAATTAAATGAGATGCTTCACACCAGGAGCTGGGCGATGTCGGGCCGGGTCAGACAGACAGACAGACAGACAGTCGGGAACGGGAACTTATATGACTACTTATATGAATTAAATGAGATGCTCCACACCAGGAGCTGGGCAATGCCGGGCCGGGTCAGACAGACAGACAGACAGACAGACAGACAGACAGACAGACAGACAGACAGACAGACAGACAGACAGACAGACAGACAGACAGACAGACAGACAGACAGACAGTCGGTAACGGGAACGAGAACTTATATGACTACTTATATGAATTAAATGAGATGCTCCCCACCAGGGTCTGGGCGAAGCCGGGCAGGGTCAGCTAGTATATATATATATATATATATATATATTCACCGCTACCATAACGTTGTTACCTACACTTAATACAGAAAGCACGTCCCGGTGTAGCTGTTTATTAACCGCTGACATAAATATTTCCCAACCTTCCCATGCAAGTCTAATGTCTGTATGTTAAACCACTGGACTATACTATATCCACATGGCTTATGTAATGTAATGTGTACGAGCCCCTCCCACTGCTCCTGAGCACTTCCAGGTGTATAAATACTGTATCCACTGTATATATTGTAATATAAGTATTCACACATACACATTCACTTGGGGAAATGCGATAGCGCAGTGACTAACACGCTTGCTCACCGGCCCTATGGTCATTCATTAGAGCCCCTTTTGAGGCGGGAATTTGATTCAGAATTGACCTCCGCTCCCAGATCGACTCAGTGTACATTTTTGGAGGAAACATGGCAACCGGTGTAACATTAATAAAATCACCTGTCTAGTGTCGCCTGGTTTATTAAAACAACGCGGGACTAACATCATATATTAAATACACCCCAAGGCGTGGGGAATGGGCCTAGCTACTGACATGGTCTCCCATGTTGGACAGGTCAAGGGTTAGTTAGGGACCAGATGAAGCGATACACAAACCTGTGCCTGATAAGTAGTCTGGGGGACAGTCACAGGGGAGGGGAGGAAATGCTTGTCGAGGTCGGGGGTACTGAGCCACAGCCTTGACAAAACAGTGCAACGTAAATGTAGATCACTTGGTGTAAGATAACAACAAACTATAGACGGTGGCTGCTTTCTTTATATATATATATATATATATATATATATATATATATATATATATATATATATATATATATATATATATATATAGTTAGACGATGATGTATGACGACAAAGAAAGAGCGAAGAAAGAAGAAGATGAAAAAGAAGAAGAAGATGAAGACGATAGAAGAAGAAGAAAAATAAGGAGGAGGAGGGAGAAGAAGAAAAATAAGGAGGAGGAGGAGGGAGAGGAAGAAGTTTTAGTTCGCCTCCGATGTATACAGCACCTGCCTTACCGTGGATTAACCCCCTAGTACCTTGATGTATGAGTCTCTTGCTAACTACTCGACCACTGGCAACTTATACCGGTGGATACTTAAGCCCCAGAGCAGCTATAACTGTGCGTTGTCCGTCCTGCTACCATTAGAAGAGTAGCTGGGAGATTGCCCTCAACAAGTAATGATGGCCTTTCTCAGATTCTTCCCTACTTCTAGAGGACACCGCTGGCTGGTCAAGAACATAAACCCACCACACCACGCAACCGAATATGTCACGATAGCACGGCAGCTTGTTGTTCTTATCCACTTATTAAGAAGAAGAAGAAGAAGAAGAAGAAGAAGAAGAAGAAGAAGAAGAAGAAGAAGAAGAAGAAGAAGTTGTAAAAAGCATCACACCCTTCCACGGCACAAAGCTTGGGCTGAATTGTAGAGACCATGAGTTGCCCATGCACTATGATCCCTTTCTCGGCCTGCCTAGTTTACTCCAGAGGAAAGGTAACACCAACACATCTGCAACAAGGCAAGCTGCATAAGTTGTCGGATCAGAAAAGCAAAGCTCTAACTATCCGCCTGTCGGAACTTCCATCCTAGACCAGTTGCCGATCAAGGCTTATGGCCAGGTCTGCCTTGCCATGACATTTAGTCTTCAGGTTGCATTTCCTCACACCAAGATAAGTACCTTCCCAATAGCGCCCCTCCGCCCGAAGCCGTTGGCGTAATGTGGGGTGTCTGGTTTGGTGGGCGCCGCTATCCACTTATTACCAAAATAAGGGTGGTTTAAAACGTAACGTATCGACATCATTGCACAGGGTTTTATCCCATATGGCGTTGTCTCTGTCCGCAGGGTGGCCTTCCGAAACCCTCGCACAGAGCACGAACTCCGTAGCTACAGCGATGACCCCCAGGAGTCTCCGAGAAAATTAAACCCGTGAACCGAACGACGTAGGCCAGAATCAAACCCACAACCATCGGAGCGCGAGGTAGGCGGCGTATTACTTCGCCACGGCGACTCCCATCCACTTATGACTTTACTGGCTTATAGAATGTATATATTTTCACCAGTGTACTTGGATTTATTTACAACTCGAGGTAAACAGCACACATTTTTAGACAAACGTGTGCATCCATGTGTACAACGTCATTTATACCTGCCTTTCTTTCCGCTGTAGGGAACACCACGATTCCTAAAGTGCTTCTTTTCACAGGTAGCTCAGAAATCATTGTCCTGTTTGTAATTGTTATAGCACAACGCGTTATTAAACGTCGGATTAATTTAAATATGCGCGGATACAGGTAACTTTCCATTTGCGACGAAGGAAACTCTTAGAAGATTGTGTTTATTCAGATTTAACGAAAACAACCTCAATGTCATGACAAAAGGGATAACAACATTCGTGGATGGATGACATGTTTTGATAATGGAAAGGGACATGCAGGGTAATAGAGACGGGAAACAGGTAGGGAGAGAGAATGAGAGGGATGGTGAGAAAACGCTTGAGAAAAAGAGAGAGGAAGGAAAGAAAAAGACAGACAGGGTAACAGAGACGAAAGACAGATAGAGTTAGAGAGAGAGAGAGAGAGAGAGAGAGAGAGAGAGAGAGAGAGAGAGAGAAAGAGAGGGGGAGGTCTGATAGGGTAATAGAGACGAGAGACAGATAGGCCTAGAGAGAGAGGGAGAGAGTGAGAGGAAAGGGAAGGACAGATAGGGAAATAGAGACGAGAGACAGATAGGCCGAGAAAGAGAGAGAGAGGGGGGGGGGGAGAGAGAGAGGAAATGTCGTCAATCTATTTTCTTCTTGAGCGTCCTCTTGCTCTCGTATCAGATCTTCTTTGATATAGCACCAATACTGGTAGTTGATGGTGTTGCATTCTAATGAGATCGCCGAACCATTAACTTTTCTGCCGTTTAATAAACGTGGCACAAAGTGTCGATCACGCTGTGTGTCTCACAACATCATTTCTTACCCGGTCTCGGATAGTTAAAGTTGGCAGCTCTCCTCAAGCATCTCATCTCGCAGATGTTGATTTTGCCTAAGTGTGAAACAACAATAACATATCAGAATTATATAGTCTCATATGCTAGTGTGTTGTTATAAGATACAGTCCAAGCAGGTGCTCATTCGTGGCTCGTAATGAGGGATTAACTTATCACATTGCTAAGACACAACATCTCACAGATAAAATACACTCGAATTCCATGCCACTGTCGTCCAGTTCACAATAAAAATATAAATGAGTAAGTTGTATATCTATTTTCATGTAGTGTCTGTCATGTTGTTGTATCGGTATGGGTTTGTTGTTTGTGAGCTGTTGAAGGCTTTGGCCGCAACGTCCATTCTGTTACCTGTGATCGTGTTCTAGTAAAGCTTGCCGTCGTCTTCTGGTTGTTTGGTGACTCATTCAACACCTCACAGGCAGGTAGCCGGCTGATGTCACAAACCAAAACCCTCCCTGGCTGTATTTAGTAAGCATTACCCGAGCTACTTAACATTGCCAAGAGTTCAACGGTGGGTTCGAAGGTCAATGTGAAAATCTGTATTAAAATGATCATGACATTTATTCTCTCGCCTTGATGATCAAGTGAAGAGTGTGACTCAATGTGGACAGTAGACAAGAGGGCACGATACACTCGACGATCATGATATTATTATTATTATTATTATTATTATTATTATTATTATTATTATTATTATTATTATTATTATTATTATTATTCACCCATCGGGCCCCTGTGCGTCAATTATTCCTTCCCACGATGTTTGACTGCAAAAATGGATGATGAATGATGATGATGATGATGATGATGATGATAATTGTGATGATGATGATGGTGATGGTGATTGTGATGATGATGGTGATTGTGATGATAATGATGATGGTGATGAAGATGATAATGATGATGATGATGCTGATGATAATGATGATGATAATGGTGATGATCATGGTGTTGGTGACGGTGATGATGATGATGATGATGATGATGATGATGATGATGATGATGATGATGATGATGATGATGATGATGATGATGATGATGATGATGATGATGATGATGATTAGTAAGAGAAAATGTTTCTGGCCTACGTTATTTTTTTCCAGGGTAAACTTAAATGCTTTCTTTAAATTGATTGATTCTGAAGTCTGAAGGCGTACAGAATTATCGCCACCACCACCACCACCACCACCACCACCACCACCACCACCACCACCACCACCACCACCATCATCATCATCATCATCATCATCATCATCATCATCATGCTAGCTACTGGTGTAGACAAACTCTAGGTTGCATGCCATGGAGGTGCTTGAAATTATCCGTCTGCTATGCCTCGATATCATGCAGACCGCTCACTGTTGTCTGGCGTCTGTGCTGCACTGCGTTCTTGTCCGTCAAGGAGGCATCGTAGACTCGACCGTGACTTTTCACCAGTTCCTCCATCACGGTGGTAGTTGCCTGCTCACGAACACTGTTTTAGCCTCCTTGCCCCTTACACGATCGATAGGCTTCTCGAGCTCTTGGGCATGAAGTCTATCCTGCACCAGCCAGTTAATTTAACTATTCTGAGGAGCATGCTGCGGATATGGCTCTCCTTTGGTATTAGGATTGTCGTGTCTTTCATGAAGGCCTGTAATGGCGACATTTTGTACTCCTCATTGAGTTTCGGACCTTGTGCGTAACCTGATGCCGTATGCAGGATCATGTGCATGGCCATGATGAATAATACTGGCGAAATAGTACATCCCATTGCTATACCCATTTGGAGGTCGATCCATCTTGTCGTGAACGTCGAGGTCGAGAAGCCAAGAGAGACTCCCGAGAAGTACTGCTTAAGCATTGTTATTTCCTCAGGAAAATGATATGTCTTGCATTGACCCGTACGCGCTGGCCTGGTCCAACCATATCACGTGGAGATCTTCCTTCTTTGTATCCGCAGACCCCTGGGACACCCACTTTTTGTACTGTTGTATCGACCTACTTATTCCTCAAGTACACTGTGCTCCTGCTGGCCATGATTGAGAACAATAATTAGCCTTCGACTGTCAGGAGAGAGTTCGACCTAAACTGAGTAATGCTGGTTGAGTTTTGCTTTTTGGAAATGTAGATACCGTTTGTTTTCTCCCAATCTACGCTTACACGTTTGTGCTTCCACGCAGATATCAGGATTCGATGGAGTCTGTAGGGCATTCCGGCATCGCTTGTATGCGGTGTACTGTACACTGTTGTGGCCAGGTGCTGACTTGCCGAGTGCTTTCTTAACCACTGACACGACCTCGCTCCACAACGTAGGCTTGGCTTTGAGTCCCCTCATCTCTCTGGGCGGAACGTTCCGCTGGGCATGCGAGTCTCCACAAGTTGTTCTTCCAGCTACTAGTTCTTGATATTAAGGCTGTCAGACCGTGACTGTTCGAATAAGTCTCTAGCAAACTGGTATAGTTCTCGGAAGAATTTCTCTCATGCCTTCTGAGCTCTGTGCTGCTGTTTCAGAACCTTTCAGCTGTACAGCGGGTATTGTGTCTGGTTTTTCAGATGTTGCCACTCCTGGCGCAGGCCCTTTTTCTCACAGTCAGCTCCGGACTAAACCTTTAGTGAACTCTTTTTTCTGCACTCTTATCGCATTGATAAACTTTTCCCGCCTGCTATTCTGCAGTCTGGCTATTTTCATCCTCTCACTGCTACCAAATTGACGCAGTGAGTGAAGGAACACAATCTCTCGGAACCTTTCTACTTTCTCTTCCAGCGACATTTTCTTGAGCTCACTTTCTAAAACTGGGACAAAGTGCTACCGAGTTCTGCCCGTGATGCCATTCTCAGTGGCGGGAGGGAACGTCATTGTCACCATGGGGCTGTCAGAAGCGTGCTCAAGCGCGTCCAAGAGGCCACCAACTTGAATATTCTCAGCTCTGTGGGTTCTACCTGGCTGAGATCTTCAAGAGTTTTACCCGCCGTAGCGGCGCGCTGTCTATTCTATGTGACGCACTCGCGCAATTCTTCAACCCAGGAATTTCTCTTTCACCACTGACGCACGGCCAACTCGGTCGCATGGCTGGATTCGAAGACCGTTCGTTGGTCTGGGTCATCATTGTGAGACCACTTGTGGATCCATCATACCCCCCCCCCCTTTTTATGCCCCCCCCCCCCAAGATCCTGGAGGGAATAGACTTTTTTCTTATTAGGTACGTGACATAAACATTATAGCTCACCTTGCCTTTTGTATTTTAATTTTAGTATCTCTATCAGTTCGCCCATTTATGTTCGCGTTGCTTTATAAATAGGATATTGGGATGTAATAAATCATTATTGAGCGCAGCTGATACGAACAGGTTGGAATTAGACGTGGGTTGATCATGTATACCTCGCGGGTTTTAGACGTTTCGTTGTCAACAGACTCTACCCCAAAGCCCAGTGGGATACTAATGATATCAGTGTAATGTGTGTAGTTTGTGCATTGTCAATGTGTCCCTTTCAACAGCATTGTCAGCTTGGGCCAAAAATCTCAAGGAGCCCTGCCGGTAGAGTAGGGAGCCTGGCGAATCAGAGAAATATTGACGGTCTGGATCAGATGCGAAGACTTAGCCGGTGCGTTGTCATGATGGAGCTGCCATGCTCCTGTTACCCACAGGTACGACCATTCGTTTGCATCCTACAGCACCACAAAGGCGATGGACGACCTTTGGGGATTTTCTGGCCTTGACAGGCTTCCATCTCTCTTGACATGACTACTTGTGATTTTCGCTTATTCCACAAACTAAAAATACCGCTTAAAGGGACCCGATTTGAGTGATGAGAAGAGATTATGCGGAACGCACAGCACTTTATATCGAAAAAGGCCTTCGTGAACTGCGTCCAGTAATGACTCATCAGCTGAGAGAGGTTTGCACAGCCACAAGAAGAGTACTTTGAAGGGGATCAGGGTGTCAAACCTCAAGATGAATAAATGTATGTTTCTTGGCCACAGATCAGATACCCATTGAGCACATCTCGTATAATACAAGAAGCTGGAATGATTAAGGCAATTTCATGGCATGGCAAAGGAGCTAGTTAAACAGCACTGATGCACAACTAACAACAAAAATTCCTAACACAAAGCAAACCATACTAGCTTTCAACAGTAGTTCGCCAACAATCGAACGAAATCGCAAGTGCAGTGTAAATATGAAGGAATGCATCCCTGTCTGCTTCGATGTGCTAAATAAGGAAAGTATTAGCATAGTAAGGGGTTAACGACTTTCTCCGTAATCCCGTATATCCACGTAGGGTAACGCAGCTGCGTGAGATTCGGTAGAGGATTGCGTCGCGTTGGTTACTTACGGGTGTATGTAAGCCGGTCGCTCTGAAAGCAATGGCAACTACTGAGAGTAATTTTGATAAGAAATCAACAACTGCGATAAAATGCTGGTGTTGACGGCGATGTCTTGTAAATAGCATCTACGAAAGAAAAAAAAATTAGCATAGTGTCAATGAAAATTCGTGTCTGATATGAAAATTCTGATGTCTTGTGTGAATTCTGTATAGAAAAGTACAGCCATAAAATTTTGTTTCTCGTAAATTTTATGTTTATCCGTATTTATGGCCATTTTGGTATGCGAGAGAACATCGAGGAAGTAATTTATTCGTGTCAGGAGAGTACAGGCGTATTGTGACTTAATGGGCTTCATAATTCCCCGACATGCTGAGTCGAGGTTTCAGAACCAGCCGCGGGCGATTTGGAAGCAGATCGCTTTGCGTTGATTTCCATGGTATTAGGAGACGGTGGATCAGAAAGCAGTGGCAAACTACAGAACGTAAAAGTGCCTAGTAAATCACAAACAGGCAATAAATGCTGGGGTTGATTGCAATCTACTGCCAGAAATGGAATATACCCGTTGGTGATGAAATCAGAGATACTACCTCTGGCTGGAGTGTGAATTGGCGTGAGTTTGGACATATATAGTGTCATTGTTTTATGAGGCAGGGTTCACCTCTTCTCCACTGAGTTTTGCAGTAAGCGGTCGGAGTTGGTGTGTCGAAGTCTCGAGCTGGTTCGAGGTCCACGTGAAAGTCACGAAAGCTAAATCGTTTAATAGCAGAGTTATCCCACTCTTTGAGAGAAATACAGGAAAATAGCAAGAAACCGGGTAAAAAAGATAACAATTTGTAAGAAAACAGACATTTAAAAAAATCCCAGCAGTGATAAACAGAAAGTAAGAAAAAATATGGAGCGTGAAGACTGATAGAAAAAAAAGACAGACAAAACAAACAAACAACAACAACAGACTAAGAAAACAGACAAAAAGGAAGCAAACAATAAAACAAAGGAAAAACACAAAGAAAGAAATCAGACAAGCAGAAAGTAAGCGATAAAACACGGACACATTTAAAACAAGCTGTAAAAACATACTTAAATAGTAAGAATACAGACAACGAAGAAATCATACAGCAAATAAAACTGACGAATTAAGTAGAAAACAAGAATATTGTAATTAGCCTCTCCAGTGTGTCTGCTCTAAAGATGGTTGTGAAAACAGCTGTAAGAAATCATTAAGAAAATAGGTAGTAATAAAGCAGACAATATGAAAACTGACGATTAAAAAACAGACAGTAAGACGATAGGCAAAAACGAAACAGACAACAACAACAACAAAAACAGATTGTAAGCAATCAGACAATATGAAAGTAAAGAGTAAGAAAACAGATAACAAGAAAATAGACAGTAATAAATGACACCAAGAAATCAA
>OY992876.1:152860667-152898167 GCA_963921405.1 Cepaea hortensis
ATGCGAGTAACCAGTTCTCATTATGCCTACAGTCTTTCCAGATATCTTCAATGCTCCTTTCTATCCGTCCACGGTGTTCTCACAATTCTTCTATAAAACACATCTCCGCAGCGTCCACACAATTATTCATTTGTGTGTTAATTTTCCACTATTTGCTTTCGTAAACCAGGATCATATCTTCTACATTCACTATCTTTTTCCCCCTAACACCGCCATTGACTCCGCCACTAGATGATGCTAATGTTTTCTTGTAACTATAGAATAAACACAGTTCGCGCGTTAGCGAAGTTGATAGGGACTGTTCTAATAATGACCTGAGTACGGCCGGGCGCCGGCTCGACGTCTACCCTCGTCGTCTTCTTACAGTGAGGACAGATTGGCCACCTATTACTCCGTACCTTCAGGCATGCACAGTCTGATGACACTAGCACATCACAAACTCCTAGCAGGTAACTGATGCTGCACAAATTACTTTTTTATTTACAGAATAAGACAAATAACTTAATTGAGGTCCGAGAGGTCAGTCTATGCCAAAAATAAAAACAATGGGAGAAAAAAACCACAACGAATAAGACCCGTAAGGGGAACCTTCTGTGGATGTGTAGTGTAGTAGGACCATCACATTTTGTAGACCGGAGTGCGCGGAGCAATAGGTGGTCAGTCTTTCCATCTCGTAGCAAACGACGAGTTTATGCATCGAGTCTTAGTCCCCTTCGCTCTCATGACAATGTCACCGCAACATTCTAGCCAGGACATCCACCCGCCAGCTACACACTCCATTGCTAATCAGCTAATTCATCACTGTACGGAGATTTGACAGCCCTTGAGCTAGTGAATCTAAATGAGGCGACTGGGAAAGTACATTAGAAGAAGGAAAAGCACAACAAGAAATAAGTGCGGTCTTCAGCAGTTTCAGTCAAAAGTGTAGTATCCTTGCGCACTCCCCCACCACTCCAATTTCCTGTAGTTCATTCTTACTCGTTGCTCTCAAGGAGTTGACATGGGCATTAAGTAAGTTACGAGGGAGCTTCACATGAAAACTTTTAAATTGTTTGTTAGGGGGGGGGGGGGTGTGAATATAGTATAAAAAGTGCAGAACAAATGTATCATTTTTAGATGTAGTTGCCACTGCGTTCAATGCAAGTCCTCCAGCGCTGATAAATTGCTCGGATTCCTGTAGAAAAAAAATATTTTGCTCGCATGTGTAACCAAAATCACAATATACAAAACACTGATCAGAACCAGCTGTGCTGTATGGCTCTGAAACCCGCAGTACAACGAAAGGAGATGAAGCCTTGTTACAAACCTTTGAGAACAAAGTTTTAAGACGCATCTTTGGACCCATTAGGGATACACAAAGTGGAGAGTGGAAAAGAAGAAGTAACAAAGACATTTACGATCTGTTTAAGTCCCGCTTTATCACTGGTATCATGAAGGCCTCATAGGCTACAATGGCTGGGACATATAGAAAGAATGGAAAATAATAGGGAAACAAAACTCGCTTACATTCAGGAAATAAATGACCGTAGACCCCGAGGTAGACCAAGAAGACGGTGGAGAGGTAATATATATATATATATATATATATATATATATATATATATATATATATATATATATATATATATATATATATATATATATATATATATATACAGACCTACAAACACTTGGAATCAACGACTGGCAAGAGAAGGTCAACCAGAGAGACGAATGGAGACGGCTTGTATCTGCAGCAAAGAACCTCAATGGCTTGGAACGCTGTCGTATATTCTGAAGGGACTGGGGATCACTGTTGTGCATTACCCATATTCTGGTTAAAGAAGCTGGGCCCCATCCACTTCCAATATGTAAATAAATCAAGAATACGACCCTTGAAGTATTACAAGCTCGGTTTAATTGTTTGTCTAGGAGTTAATGGTCCTCTTTTGGGGAATAGTGAACACTAGATTTGACTCTGCCCCTTCACCAGGATTCTAATAGCTCTCGAACCCCCATTATATTCTGTGAAATGTCTGAAAAGACTTCCTCAGTATGAATCAGGTGAGATGTAGCATGGGTCTGGAACAGTCAAGAGATATAGAGTCTCCTCTTTTCCCTTCTTTTAATTCTTTTGAGTTACTTAGTTTTGCTAAATAAATTATTTAACAAATACTGGTAGACATTGACATCTTGTTTACACAAATAAACAGGTAATTAACAGACAATTTGAACTGGTACATTAATATTCAGAAGATTCAGTTACTGTTCATGTCATTTATTGACTGGCCTGTTTCTTTTGGCCTTTTGATACATATCTCATTTTTTTTGCAAATGTTCATCATGTCATCTTGTCAAATGGGAAAATGCACATCAGTACCAATTACAGACAATCAATCAATAAACAATAATCAATATGATGATCCTAAGTGTTGTAAATCTTCTTCTAAATAATGTAATGTTCTACATCATAGTGTGGCATGAGGTTCAAATGGTTTATACAAATAATTGTTTCTGGGAGGGATTGTGTTTGTTGGCATTGAGAAAGGTCACCTCTGAGTGGTAGATATGGGTTAAGCCTGGGTCCATTGACTGATGGATCCGCTTCAGTACTTGCCAGTGAAGCTACCCTGAAGGCTGCCCTTGCTCTGCTCAAGGCCTGAGGTTATCTTCCATCTCATGTGTGTGGGTCATCTTTTCTCTATCTGCCTCCCTCTTCTGGTCAGGTTGCCACCAAGAACATCACTGTGTAAAATTTACAGAGGCATGTATAATCCTACCAATGTAATTTTCCCAGCATGTTACTAAGTGTGAACACAACATAACAGGAAGGACAAAATCAGAAGAAGTGGTGTTGTGTTAATTTGTGTGGGGTCAGAGATTATTACACTGGATGCACCTGCTATCATCTGGTACCTGCTGTATGCATTTTCTCAGTGTACCTGTGGTTCATTGAGAAGTGTACAATCAGACATAGATAGGAGTGATGATGTGTTGTTCCTTGGAGCATTCAAGTCAAGCTGATAATGCAGGACCAAGACAAGGATAAGATGCATTTTTATTTAAATGACATACAATTAAACATCTTCATCAACTCATTGGGTTATGCATTGTGTACATAAATGTTTATCTGTACCTTCCAAATTAACTACTTGTCTTCTTCTTCTTCTTCTTCTTCTTCTTCTTCTTCTTCTTCTTCTTCTTATAAATCATTTCATTTTTACCTGCTGTTGTTGTGGTGTTGTGTGGAGTGCTGTGTGATGAGTTAACTTCTTTTGACTGGGGTTCTAATAGCTTGTACCACTTGTCCCCCCCCCCCCATCTTCATCAGTTAATATGGGTTTAACTCATCAAGTGTTTTATTGTTATTCATGTCCAACATACAGAATTTCTGATGTGTATTTGTTACAAAATGTAATCCATACAAGATCATGACAACAATACATTAGTAAGAGGTTGTTACATAAAGTACCTCTCCTAATCCACCTCTCTTCTTCTTCATATTAATTTATTCTTCTTCTTCTGTTAACAGTGCACATCATGTCCCTTCTGTTGGCGATCAACGGTTGGCAATAGACCGAGGGTTTATTTACCTTTTGGTCTGGCCAGATTAACTAGGCCGTCTGTCACAAATGGCATCTGTGAAGCGTAACCTTTTTAAAGCAATGCATTTAATAAGTGCTTTGTCTGAGTGAAAATCTGACACATAAATACAATTATTTTCTATCAAACCCTATTATTTCAATTCGTAAAGAGGAAAGAAAAGATATAATCCCTCTCTCAGCTCCTTAGATTGCGAATAGGCAGAAATAAGTACGTTTTTAAGCGAGGCAGTGGTTCGTGTGCACAAACTGGCTTGTGTTTGCAGAAAGCATTTTAAAACAGTTTTGATGAAATGCATCAAAGTGCGTTTGAAATTCTCACCTCGTACAGTTTTCTGTGATAGATTATTGTAGTATGCACATAGTAAAGCTAACAGATGTAGTGAAGAACTTCAGAGTTTGCAGTTTTGAGAAAGTGTGAGATTGTTAATTTTGCCCGGGAAAGGCTCGGTGTAGCTAGAAGTTTGCAGTCGACAATTTTACACTTCAGAGATTTATTTTATAAGTAATACATTTAATTTTGACGCACAAACACTGGATACCTCTGCTGCACACATCTGGGTATCACATTGATCTGAGGATTCACAAGCTTACCTCGGGTTTCGGATCAAACTGCCGTTTTTTCATGTAAAGGAAGGTCACAATGGCTTTCTGACTGTCCGTCAGGGCTGAAGATGACGAAGTGCGCGGTTTTGAAGAAATGAACGCTTTCGCAGGTCAGAGTTATATCACGTGACCCGCTCCTTCCACTAATCTTTCTAGTTGAAGACGCTGTACCTTCTATTAATAGCCGACATCTGTCCATCTCGAGTGTCAAGTTGGTGTTCGATTCTCAATCGTGCGGTCAGTTGCATGTCGTTCTCTGGTTCGGTGTGTAAATGTTGACGCACTGTAAAATGATTGTTGGTGATTATGTCACAAACGCTTAAGAAGAAGAAGTGTGTAACCACTCATGCACCACCTGCTGTACCTCTTCATTGGATCTAAAAAGTCTTTTCTCCCAATGACTCTTTGAGTTGTCCAAACAGGTGGACATCACTTGCGGCTAGGTCTGACGAGTACGGAGGATGTGATACACACTGAATGTAGAGGTCACTGATTAAACAAAGGGGGATAACAGAACGCTGCTCCTCTCTGGTGCATGTCAAAAGTTGGGCGGTCATCTTTGAACTGTCATGACTTCACCGTACTCGTCTGCACCGTGATGTCACGGGCTTAACACTCTTGACATCCTTAACAACAATATTGATAGGTTACAAAGACAATGCCATGGTTATTGTAATTTATATCACACTTTTGAGGTTTTCATTTGAAGCATACTTACAGTAACCCTACCAATGGGGCTCTTTAGCATGTTTTCTACACATCTCATTTCATGTTCAGGTAAAAAGTTAGTTGCATGTCCTTTTACAGGGCGTCGCAGTTGGCCCCAGTATTTTTTGGCTCTTTGTGATATACTAGGCAAGCTTAAGTCTAGTAATTTGTTTTTGCTTTCTGAAGGACCGACGCTCATAACACTGTATGTAGATCAGCACAAGGATGTCTGCTCCAATTCCAATTCCAATTTTCAAGAGAAAAAAATTCCAAACTCGGTCTCGTTCAACCTGCTTCCTCAGCTGTGGTTATTGTTGAGGTCCGTGGTTTTTGTGGGTTCATTCACCCTATTTCTTGACTTGTGCGCTCTTACGAGTAAGTCCTATCTCGGACTCGCTATGTATCGTTTGTGTCTGGACGTCAGCAGGGGGAATCGGTCGGCAGCTGTCCTTTGCGCATGTTTCCTCTTGTGGTTTTCTTTGTTGGTGCAGGTTCCTGGCTCGTCTGGATTGACTTGTTGTAGTCCTTATAAGGACTTTTTATTTAGTATTTTTGCCTCCTGTTCTGTGTATTTCCCGTAGAAGCTTTTCAATCTTTTTTTTACCTCCTTGCGCTTTTTTTTCACTTTCGTGTTTAAGTTCTTGCAGTTTTTCGATTGCTTCCTCTGTTGTCAGCCATGGGACGATCTCTCCGTCCTCGATATAGTACTCAATGCCGGTATCATAGTCAGAGATTACCTCCGGGTATTCTATGGGTTTCCCCTTGAGTTTCTTCACCTTCTTTCCTTTTGCTTCCTGTCTCCTCACGTATTCCTCGTGCCTGAGTTCCTCTTGCCGTGCCCGTTTCTTTTCTTCTTCTATGTACTCCTCCATTTCCTCCGGAGTGGATTTCTTTGTGTACCACTCCATGACGTCGAAAGGTTCCTCATCTTGTCTTTCTTCGGCTGTCTGGCGGGATGTTGGTTTCCCCTTGGGTTGGATGTTGGATGTCTGCTTTATGCGCAGTGTATAATGAAGATAAAACAGAAGACATTACACTTTCATGTCTGGCGACCTTCTTTATGCACTGTCATGTTTGTTGATTCTTATAGATGCTGTTTTCTTCCAACATATGTTCTTTGTTATTTGCAAATCCTTGCCATCTATGTTTGTGTATTCTAGTAGGTTGATTATATTCTCTCTCTCTCTCTCTCTCTCTCTCTCTCTCTCTCTCTCTCTCTCTCTCTCTCTCTCTCTCTCTATCTGTCTCCCCCGCTGTCTCTCTCTCACTCTTTCTCTGTCTCTGTCCCACTCTCTCCCTCTACACACACACACACACACACACACACACACACACACACACACATATATAATATATATATATATATATATATATATATATATATATATATATATATATATATATATATATAATATTTACCGGCTAGGGGTCCAAAGGAATCAAATCGTCCGCAGGGAGCATAATGTCCTACAGGTGGTACCTGATCGCCATCATGCTAATGCATGCAAATTAACTGTTTAAAATAGCTGACATATTGGTAATGGAATGTCAGAACACCTATACAAAATGAAAGCTTAAAACGCCAAGAATTAAATGGATATACAAGGTATGTCAATATATTCAGTATTCGCAAAATGCAATGGCTGGGTGCGCAAGACAGTATTTAGATACACACAGAATTATTTACTCAGGAGGAAAGGAATGCAAGAGAGGAGTTGGCATGATTGTTGATCAACGTAGCGCTAAAACAGTTAATGGAATATGTAAGATCTCCTTCTTCTTCTCTTCCTCCATGTACCTCAGTGAAGTGTTGGCGAAAGATGTAAAGATCTTTTATGTTCTCTTTCTAATGCTCTTTGTATGTTGGAAGACATGTCTCTTAAGTTGTTCTTGTTATACCATCTCTTCATCTGTTACGTGGTCTCCCACTTGCTCTGCACCATTATATTTCTTTAATGTGGCTCTTCGTGGCAGATATTACCAAGGCATTCTTATGAGGTGGCCAAATAATTTAATCTGTTTATTATTATTTTTATTTTAATGAAGTGCATGACTGGTTTCAGGTCTAGTCATTTGTTTGCCTCATTCCTAATATTATTTCTCACGGTTACTCCAGCAGCTCTTGTAATGCATCTCATCTCTATTGTTGTGATTTTTGCAACACATAGTTGTTATGAGATTTGTTTTAGTTCTTATAGGTATCTCTGTATGTGACAAAAGTGGCGCTAGTTGTCCCAAAACCTGCCCTGCCTTTGCACAACGTGTGTTGATTTCTCTATAAATTGACTAGATATTTAAATTCGCCGGTTGGTAAATCTCGGATAGAGTGTTATTATTGAAACTCCATGACATTCTTCTGGATGTTAGTATAATACAGGCATACAAACCAACAGCAGACAACACAGAAGAAGATATAGATGTATTTTATAATTAATTAGATATGGCCTTAAACCATTGCAAACATTTTGAAATAACTCATCATCATCATCATCATCATCATCATCATCATCATCATCATCATCATCATCATCATCATCATCATCATCATCATCATCATCATCATCATCATCACCATCATCATCATCATCATCATCATCATCATCATCATCATCATCATCATCATCATCATCAATCATCATCATCATCAATCATCATCATCGTCATCGTCATCATCATCATCATCATCATCATCATCATCATCATCATCATGTGTTATGCCGGTAAGCATGGGCGGTCATGTTTTGCCATCTCACTCGATCACCAGAATTGTGGATCAGCTCCGTGTTCTTGTCTCGACCATACAACGTGGCCAAGCAATCCAGGTATTTACTTCTCTACCCCTCTCTCTGCTCTTTACCCCTCGATCTTGCCAGTTGTCACCAAGTTCTCCAATGTATTTCTTCTCTTAACGTGACCAAATATTTGTGACTGTCTACCTAATTTCTCACAGAAACCAATGAGCATGTCCTACAAGAAGCAAATGAAAACAGTAAGATCATTAGAGAAATTAGACGTGGACAATCAACATTTTTGAGCACGTTATGAGAAGAAATAAAGTAGAGAACTTAGTAACAACTGGCAAGATAAAGTGGAAAAGAACAAGGGGAAGGCAGAGGAGTACATATCTGTATGGCTTGGCCACATGGCATGGTCAAGACAAAAACACAGAGCTGATACTCTGGTGGTCGTGTGAGATGGCAAAACACGACCGTTCACGCTTATCGGCATGACACACGACGATGATGATTATACACAGAATTGCGGGGGGGGGGGGAACAAAATGGATAGCAAATGACATTCTGCATATGGTGGATGAATGCACGCTCAAAGTCGACAAGAAACTGTGTGTATTGAATACTTGTTAAGGAACAGAACATCTTCAATTACAAGAAACAGATGATCACTATTTCAAGGAAATCTATAAAATAAACAGGTGAATTCAGACTATCATTACATGTAATACATTAAAGGAGTTGCAACACTTTAACAGAAAGGAAGTATATACTAGAAAAATGGAAGTAGTACTGTGGAGAAATGTATACATTTGACAAACAACCAAGATAATTTTAATGACACTGAAAAGAAAGAACCAGAATATTTATTATAGGAATTTGGATAGGCAATGCAATGTTTCATACTATGTAAAAATTTTGAATACCTAAAATATGGAAGAGAACAATCTAAAACCCTGTCCAATAGACAGTAAATGTTAAACTCTGCAGCAATGTTCGTACTATCACAATAATAAGACAGGCAAGCAAAATCTTCGTGCGAATTATTATGACAAGCACTCGAAGCAAGATAGAATATGAATTATGAGACGTATAGCCATGTACTGGAAGCATGTTAGAAGATGAATTATGAGAAATACAGCCATGTAATGGAAGCAAGTTAGAACATGCATTATGAGAAGTATAACCATGTTCTTGAAGCAAGCAACAATATGAATTATGAGAAGTATAGCTATGTTCTGGAAGCAAGTTAGAATATGAATTATGAGAAATACAGCCAGGTACTGGAAGCAAGTTAGAATATGAATTGTGAGAAGTACAGCCATGTATTGGCAAGTTAGAATATACATTGTGAGAAATACAGTCAGGTTTCAATCACGAACATGCAGAGGAACCTGGAGCATTTCTTCAGCATAAGAACCATCCTTAGGAAATGTCTCCGAGTCTCGGAAACTGACATACTGTGGCCATATTAACCATCACAGGGGCTTGTAGAGAACAGTGATGGAAGGCATAATTCCAATGATTTATGGAAGAAGCGGCTGGTAGACCAGTACGGATGTGGACACGGGACACGTGAACATGAGGTGAGGCAGAATAGCTGATGAGCGATCGGGAGACTTTTCCCGTGTTGAGAGCGACGTTCTGCAACAGGACCTGCTAGACAATGATGATGGTGGATGACAGAAGGCGAAGGAAAAGTAAGATAATGCAGAATATAACATAATACATAAACACATAGTAAACACATTCACAGAGGGTAATGCAGCGTGGCTTCATAAAGATAACACAGAGATTAGATAAAATTCAATTTCATTTTCTTTACAGGAAGTTGCATTCAACCCCAGTATTTTTTGGCTGTTCGTGATTTCTTGGCTAGTTTTACGTTCCGTAGTTTGTCATTGCTTTCTGAACGACCGGTACATATATCATTGTATGAAAACTAACACCCGGAAAGGTTAACCCCGTCAATAAATGCCCACAGAATTTGGACGCAATTTACTTCTGAAAAAAAAAAAACACTACTTACAAACGTGGAAGAAGAAGAAAAAACAAACACAAGGCGGTCTGCTACCGAATCTGCCTCAGCAGTGTTTCGAACACGATTAACAGGATTACAAATCGTGTCCGTTACCCCTACGCCACATCACAGGTTGACGGGGATTAGACAAGTCATGAAAAAGAACATTTCATAAACCACGACATAAATATTTAAACAGACAAGAACATTCCATACACCACGACATAAATATTTGAACAGAAAAGAAAACAAATGGCACTACTATATGTTTTAGTTCGATGGATCGCGCAATAATAACCCATCTAGTGCCAAAGGATAATACATCGCCAACTATGTCCTTCATTTGGATATAAGGACGATAAATCGCCATACTAGGGTAATCGTGTTATTTGTTTTATTTAGTGGTATCCTCCGCAATTTCTGTGCTCAGTGAATAGACATTTCCAGTATACAGAGTGCATTTTTAATAACTATGCAGTGTGTGAAAATATTGCTGGTCCAAGTTTTGTATTTACCTATTATGTTGCATGAACTTTACAGAAGATGAATACAAAACTTGGACCGGCAATATTTTCAAACACTGCAGTCATTAAAAATACACCCTGTGATAGCTGTTCATGTGATTATGTGCCACTTTTTGTTTGGCACTGAATTAGTTAACTGATTAAGTGCCATGAGATTATTAATAGTCTTAAACTGCCTCCCGTATCTGCCATGGGCTTATGTATCGTCGAAATTATGTCATTGCGTTATAATACAACATAACATATCTGCTACCACTAGTCACAGCTTTTAAGTCATAACTGTTAAACACCGTTACTTCCCATTTCCCGTCTTTCATTTTTGTTTGGTTCATACCTACATTTTGTTTGGCACATAATCTGTTAATCATATTATTTTGTCCCATTAATATGTGGACAGAATACACACAAGAGCTGTATGATGTTATGAGACCAGTGGCAAATATGAAACACAATGGTAAAAGTCCACCATATGTGCTCCATAAACTGAAGGTGCGCTACATGATATGAAGAAAGGAAAGGCAACTGACCAGACAGTATTACGTTTGAGGAACTAGTGATCTTGAGAAATTAATGAATTGAAATAACAACAGGACTTTCTAGATGACATCTACAGTAACGGCTATATCTCTAATTAAATATAAAAAAATTTTACTTCTAGCTCCGCCAAAGAAACCAGGTGATGTACAATGCTGTGCCTGAGGAAGAATATAATAGACTACATTTTTTTAAAAGGTAAAGAAATTCAAAGAAGGTAGAGCCATTTTGCTATGTTAGAAATGCACGGAGTGTTGGACAAATAGTGAAATAGATTTTGAAATTTTGAAGAAAGCCCTGCTATAAAGTTTCGAGATGACCGCACATACGTGCATGAAGAAGTTTTGAACGTCGAAGAGAGAGCCAGGAGAGATGTGTGCCACGTAAGGTGTTCGAATGAAGTCTTACTTATTAAAGTGGATGTCTTTGGCAGGGTTTAACAACGACTATGAAAGTCTTGAAGAGTTAATGGTTGTAGACCAAATGAAAATGCAGATGTCTAAACAATTGCAGAAATTCTTGCTAGAAAATGGGACGGAAAAGCTCGATGTAGTGAATACATTTGCCGAAAGATACATTTTAGCTCATGGTGAGGCTGGCGAGCCAGCCCAACCCAGTCCCAGTTCACAAGAAAATGGGACTGGGGAGAAGAAGAAGAATAAGATATTTACCACCGCGAAGGGGGATCCTTCAGAGAAAGGTCAAGGTGAGAAACCCGTGAGGCGCAGTCCACCAGGTTCTCTTAAGAGGAAATAGGGTGAAAATGGTGTAAGTTTTGTAAAACTCCTACCAATAACACTTCTGACTGCAAATCTAAACCTTCTGATTATCACTTTGCCGCCTGTCGGGTAAAAACAGGGGAAGGGTCGAAGAAAGATGTAGGCACGGGGACAATAACCTTGATTCTGAGAAGTCACCAGTAGTAACAACCATAGAAGTGAAATACTATCAAGTGGAGTGTGAATACGACACTGAACTTCAATTCGACACAGTAATTGTCTCCCACTTGGTAAGGCCAGATCAGCTCACTGGAGAGTCGGTAGAGGTCTAGACGGCTAACAACAGTGCGGTAGCTATGTCTTTACCTATAACTAAGGTAGACATCAGGTTGAAGTATATTACCGGCACTATCAAGGATGCGGTCTTGGAGGATTCACTTTATCCCATGACCTTGGGGTGTACGTACGTGTTCCTTGGCGAACCGAGTAGGCACGTCATGGCGGGGTACTTAACAAAACCATCCTTGAAGGGGAAAGAATCGACGTCGGCAGTAGTCTCTATAACTCTGCCAGATGACATAAGAGCTGTTAAACGCAAGGATGCCTTTCTGCAACCTTGCTTTGATAAGTTACCCACAAGGTCTGATCCTCCGAAGCGAGGGCCATACTTTATGAAGATATAGTTACTGTACCAGAGAGCTGGAACAGGAGGACGCCATCCGGATCAGCTGCTTATTCCAGAAGAGTGCAGACAGAGGATTCTTCATAAGAGACACCTGATCTCCGAAAAGGAACATTTAAGTGTCGGGGCAGCCCTCCAGAATATTACCCTCAAGTATTATTGGCCGGGAATCATTGGAGATATGCGGAGGCACGTAAGATCCTGCGCTGTGTGCCAATGAGTGGCACTACAGCGTGGCAGGAACTCCAAAAGCTTTCTGACAGTCGGTGATACAGTCTAGTTGTGGTTCCCTAGGGGAAACAAGATGTCGGACATTGATTGGCAGGGGCCCTTTCTGGTAGAGAAAGCCATGCCCCGAACCCAATATCTGATCCGGGTCAAGGGAGAATCAAACATCCCCCCCTCAAAGTGTTGAGGAAATATAAGGAGAGACCGGTAGAGATAGCCTCCAATGTAATGGGTACCCCTGAAATGAAAAGGGAGATCACTGGGGGATAGACAATATATCACCAGGACTTCAGGTAATAAGCCCAACCTTCTTCAATTAGGAATGACAGAATGACCTGGTGGGTAAAATCATCTGGTCAGATAGGGTCTGACTTATTAGGTCGTGGTGGGGTGGTCGAATCTATTAAAACTCGAGGATATATATCACCAATACGCCTAGATATTTATATAGTGACCGGTGCGGATTGCAACGTCTATAGTAGGTACCTTTCAGAGAGTGATATGTCTAAGGAGAATGTAGGAACTGATTTTCTTTTATGGCATGCTATTGTGGAATATGAAGATGGGTCCATTCGGACAGAACCTCTGGCTGTTGAAAGTTCGTAGGGTTTGACTATCATAAGAGGGGGTCTATGTAACAAAACGGCGAATAGGCCATGTCCTAATGCATTCTTCTGATTCGGGAACAAGGCCGTACCAATAACAGCAGAGGGAAACCATTTCCGGAACCCTCAGTTTGCATATCTTCTCGACTCTTATAGAAGTTAGTTCTCGAGGTTACTTCCGCACCCGGTTCTACAAACTAGGATTATTTAATCAGTCGCACTTTTCTTGAGGGAAAACCCAATAAAGTTACCTTGCATGGGATACACAATTGTGCACTTTTCTCAGGGCGGCTCACGAGAGTCGGAAGTTAACTTATCAGTGCAGAGAAGGGCAGTTTTGCAACTGACAATTGTGGTAACAGCTTTGTGTTTCGGCCTCCTGTCTTGGAGAATCTCAAAGAGTATTGACAGTGTAAAGATGGCCAGGTGCGAGCTGTATTTCAGTTTGATAAGGTAAGGGAAGTCTATAGTATTTTCTCGACGCAGCTGACGGGAGAAAAACGTTATGATGCGAGCGGCGCGGTCGTTCGGCTGTCGAGAACAGGTCGGGATTTGCATAGTGATGAGAGGTTATCGATTTCCGGTTGTGGACCGGTCGGATAAGTAACGGAGTTCAGAAAGTGCGTTACACTTCATTGCTGATCACTGCTGGCTCGCTAGCTTCTACCGAAGGTCTATACTAACAGCTCTGTATTATCCTCTGTAATTTGAGTATATGCATGGCATATCCAACTGACGTAAATGGTTAGGGGAACTTTCCATGGAGAGGGCACAGACAACATTCGTCCTAACAGCAAATACTGTGTACGTAATCATATACTGATTCTACCGTTCTTTCTCGGGGAAATATTAGGAGAGGGTCCACATAAGGAGAGAAAAATTATCGGAAAGGGATATCAGGCTGCAGATCAGAAGAGAGCGTCGGCCGAGGTTGTCTATCATCTTTGATATCTTTCGATAAAGAACAGGAACGGAATAAGTTCCAAGGAGACCATCTATACTGCTTCTCTTTACTCTGGTTAAAGGCGAATACTTTAGTGAGCACTAAATGAGGAGTATCTGGACCGAAGACCCACGGGGAGTAGGGAAGCTAAGTCAAGGGGCTGCTGACAGACGTGGGCCCAGTTCAGTCAGGTCACTTCTCCCTGAAGAACAGGTTCAGGTGGCGTATATGTAAAGTACTGCCTGATGCTGAGGACTGTGGGCCTTGTCCGGTAATTGTATGTCAATGGATTGATGCCTCTGGTTTTCACAAGATCTTATACTTACAGGATCCTCCTCCGGGTTGTAAACCATTAAGTAGCTGTGAAGGTTCTAAGAAGGCGGGTCCATGTTACAAAGTTAATCATATGCTCATCCCCGTTTTTTTAGTTTAGTTTTAGTCGTTGGATCAACATCACGGCACACGGTTTAACCCATAAGTGCTCCGTTTTCCTCCTAACTCAAACCTGAGTCAGGAGAAACTCAGCTCAATGCACGAACTCCGTTGCATCGGCGAGGATCCTGAAATACTTTCAAAAATTCTCATCCCCGTTTGGATTAGAACACAAAGATCCGGCCAGTTGCAGTACCTTGTCCAGAAGTAAACTACGGAGAAAGTCCACACCACCACTGTTTACGTATTTCATCTCCACCCTGCCAACAATGTATGTGAACCCTAAGTGCGAGATGCAACGTGCCTCACTGATGCTCCTGAAGCTAGAGGGAGAATAGTTTGTTTCAATCACCTACACCGCTAGTCAGAAAGGTGGACAGTGACGGTGGTTGGAATAGACATTGCTAACCATTGAACACGCTGGGATAAGAACAATTCAACAGTATGCGAGAGCCCGTCTACATCATGCCTATCTTTAAAGCCACTGCCAGTGGGAGGATCTCAGCACATCCTGTGAGTCAACAGCAACAACCAGACATATAGACAGGAATAAGGTCTTTCCCGATGATGATCTGGCGGTGCTGGATACCTGACTGTTAAACTCTTGAAGCCTGTCTTGATCTAGATACTATATCCACTGCCTTCTATTAACCCTGTTCTCTCCTGTACTATTTTGTTTCATTACAAGTTCAAAATTAACATGACGGTCTTAGAGTTGAATTATGTCAGCTAGAGAGAGTCCCCAGAGGAGTAAGTCCACTGGTAGAAAGAGAGAGAGAGAGAGAGAGAGAGAGAGAGAGAGAGAGAGAGAGAGAGAGAGAGAGAGAGAGAGAGCGACAGCAGAGTCCATGGGCCTGAGGGGGTATTGGCAGAGTAAACCCAAACTGGTATTAGCCATAGTCTTTCCCAAAAAATAATTGTGCCTACATATTGCAGCCTTCCCCACGAATATTGATACATCCGTAACGTTTCAATTTAAACTCCCAGTTTTCTTATTTAGTTATTTCGAAATGGCCCATGACTAATGTTCGTATTTTACCACAGAAAAGAAAAATACACGTTCTCAAAACTTGTTTAATTTGTATGATATTATTGTGCTATGCGTTCTCTTAACAGAATCCATGCAAAACAAAACAAAAAACAAGGTTTGGACTAAACAAAACTGGATGGCGGAAAATGGGAAGTAGAGGTGCGTCACGGTTATGACTTAATCGTTGTTAATATGGTAAAGGATAGAGAAGTCGTTTAGTGCGATTAATCATCCCATGGCGTCTAATCAGTTAATACTGTTTCATCTCTGCATTGCTGAGACCAGTATCCGTCTGATTTAATTATACAGTGAGCATATATTGCGATCTATACCAAAGGTGTCGAGGGTCGCGGTTGGTGGTCCTAATATAAATAACTTAGTTAAGATAGTGACGATAATGACTCTAGCAACAAATCAGAAGGAATTACGGGAAATGATAGTTGTACATTAGTTATAGAAAGTGGAAAGATGAGCCTCAGCTAGATTAACAGGAAGGCAGAAGTGATGGTGGTGGGCGAGTTAATGTAATCATTTTTGGGGTTACGTTTGCTTGCGCATTTCCTCAATTTGGACTGGTAATACATGGCAACTTCGCCCGTCTACTGAGCTACTGGTGCGTAGGGCGACAATATAAGCTGCAGATTTCATGTGGAATGCTCTTGCATCTGTCCCAGGTTGCTTGTTTGTGAACTACATGTTAAAAACACACAAGGGGGGGGGGGTACAAAAGGGGGGGGGGGTACACAAAGGGGGGTACGGGGTGTCAGGCATTAGTAGCACCTTTGGTAAGGATGACTCTCATGTCCTTTTCAGGACCCATCCCCCACTGGTCCAAGCCTGACAGCCAGCTCACGCCTGTGGCACCTAGTCGCTGTCAGCATGCGACAGCGGCCACCCCCCGGTCAACAGCCGTGAGAGGCTGGCTAAACCAGGCGCGGGTAGCCGATTTGGTGTCAAACCAAGCGGTAAACTAGGGTGTGCCTACCCAGCATGTGAAGACAGGATCCGGCAGACTGCGCGGAAGAAATCATTCCTGATTCAACGGACAAGACGGTGTTTACCTGCAAAGCGTTGTGGAACGTAATGAGCACGGCAAGGCACGTAGAGCGCCCTGGTCATCCACTGCACCTGTACTTGTCTCCAGTCGTCTTGACTTGACTTGCCACTGGATTCAGATGGACTCATGCGAGAGAGAGAGGTCGACGAATTGCGCAACTCTTCCTCACTTTAATCCAATTCATCGCGCAAGTCATTCTTCAGCCAACTTCATATATCACCTTCAAGCCCTGTGGCGATGGGCGAGCGGCGAAGCGGCAGGCGTGGGTACGCTGGCAGCCGTAGTCGTAGACCTGCACACAGGCGGCTCAGGCCATATGGTCGTCTTCTACTGACCGGAGCAGCAGTGGGATTGGGCAGCCCTCTGAGCGACTAAGCTGCCCTCTATATGAACACACTGCTCACCTCCATAGCATTAGGAAGGGGCTAGAAAAGGTGCCCTAAACATTGCCTACTCCATCATTACCTAAACAGCTAGCAGCGGTTGGTGGGCACCCTAAATTGCGGTCGACATACAAACAAAGAAAAAACAGGTAAAGCTAAAGAGCTAACAATCGGAACTTGGAATGTACGCACCCTACTTGATAGAGACGGCGCGTCGGGCCCTGAGAGACGAACAACACTGACTGGGAGAGAGCTGGGCAGGTACAACATCGACATTGCAGCCTTGAGTGAGACACGACTTGCAGAAGAAGGCCAAATCTGTGAAATAGGTGCCGGCTACACATTTGTCTGGAGTGGAAGGAAAAGCGAGGAAAGACGCCAATCCGGTGTGGGATTTGCCATTAAGTCGGCCCTGGTCGGCAAACTAGCTGGATTTCCAAAGGTTATAAATGACAGGCTCATGACCATTAAATTGCCCCTGCTGAATGGAAGGAAGCATGCAACCATTGTGAGTGTCTACGCACCAACTATGACCAATGAAGATGATGTCAAGAACAAGTTCTATGAGGACCTGCACAATGTATTAACATCTGTTCCCAAAGGAGACAAACTTATACTCCTTGGGGATTTCAATGCCAGAGTAGGCACGGACACCACCTCTTGGAGTGGCATTATTGGAAAGCACGGAGTCGGAAATTGTAACAGCAATGGACTCCTCCTTCTTCAGACATGTGCCAAACACGATCTCCTGATTACCAACACAATTTTCCATCTCTCCATGAGAAACAGGACATCGTGGATGCACCCTCGATCGAAACACTGGCACCTCATTGACTATGTCATCGTCAGGAGGAGTGACAGACAAGACGTTCGGGTGAAAAAATCCATGTGTGGTGCCGAATGTTGGACAGACCATCGTCTCGAAAATAAACATATACATCAAACCACCACGGCGTCCTCAAGGGGTGAAAAAAAAAGCAACAACTAAATGTCACCCGTCTAAACATCAATAAAATGCAACTGTCGTTTGAAAATATGTTGGAAGACCGCCTCAAGCCCAATGCTGCAGCTAAACATGATGTGGAAACAGAGTGGAGAGCCCTAAAGGACATAATTTACAACACTGCTATGGAAATCCTGGGTCCAACCCCCCGAAAGCATAAAGACTGGTTTGATAAAAATTCCGAAGACATCAACCAATTGCTGGCCAAGAAATATCTTCTCCTCAAGGCACATTTGAATGACCCGAAGGCAACATAAAAGATGCCTTCAAGAACATTCAGAGAGTAGTGCAGCAGAAACATCGGCACATGCGGGACTCCTGGCTGAGCAGCAAAGCTGATGAAATTCAAGGCTTTGCTGACAGACATGATATGAAAAACTTCTACGACTCACTGAAAGCGGTCTATGGTCCTACATCACCAGGCACAGTTCCCATCCTCAGTGCAGATGGGGGAACATTGGTCACCGATAAGAAAGAAATCCTTCAGAGCTGGGCAGAACATTTCAGCAACATCTTAAATGCAACTTCCGTCTTCGATGATGAAACCATCAACTACCTTCCTCAAGTTCCCATCAATGATACACTTGATGACCTGCCAACCATAGTGGAAGTAAACAAAGCCATCCAGCACATCTCCAGCGACAAGGCACCTGGTCCGGATTCTATCCCGGCAGAGATATACAAGGCAGGTGGGCCGATCCTAGTAGAACAGCTTCACCAAGTCTTTACAAACATATGGGTGAACGAGACCATGCCACAAGATTTCAAGGACACGTCAATAGTCCACCTTTACAAACGAAAAGGAAACCGCCAATCATGTGACAACCACCGAGGCATCTCCTTGCTTTCAATTGCAGGGAAGATACTCGCCAGAATTCTTCTCAATAGCCTCACGGCCCATCTCGATAAAGGTCTTCTTCCTGAGAGTCAATGTGGCTTCAGAAAAGAACGTGGAACTGTTGACATGATTTTCGCTGCAAGGCAGCTGAAGGAGAAATGTCAGGAACAGAACAGCGAAATGTTCTCCACTTTCATTGACCTTTCCAAGGCGTTTGATACAGTCAGCAGAGAAGGACTGTGGAAGATTATGGAAAAATATCGCTGTTCAAGACGAAAGTTTGTCCAAATAGTGCGGCTATTTCATGATGGCATGCAGGCAAGAGTACAGGAAAATGGTGAACTGTCTGAGCCCTTTCCTGTCACCAATGGAGTGAAGCAAGGATGTGTCCTGGCACCAACACTGTTCAGCCTCATGTTTTCAGCTATGTTGACGACTGCCTTCGAGAACAACGACATTGGAATAGACATCAACTACCGCATGGATGGAAAGTTATTCAATCTCAGAAGGCTGAAAGCTAAAACCAAAATTAACAGCGACACCGTCAGAGAGCTCCTGTTTGCTGATGATTGCGCTCTATACGCCAACTCAAAGGCGGACATGCAACATAATGTTTCAGCTTTCTCACATGCCTGTGCCAACTTTGGGCTCAATATCAACTTGGAGAAGACTGTAGCTATGTACCAGCCAGCTCCAGGGAATAATCACACTGTGCCGAATATCAAAGCGAATGGTCATAGTCTAAGCGTTGTGGACAAATTCACCTATCTTGGCAGCACTGTGTCACAAGCTGCCACAATTGATGATGAAGTGAATGCAAGAATCTCCAAGGCGAGCGCGGCCGTTGGCAGACTGTACAAGAATGTATGGGACAGAAATGCAATAAGCCTGCAAACAAAGCTGAAAGTCTACAAAGCAGTTGTATTATCCACACTGCTATATGCCTGTGAAACCTGGACTGTTTATCAGCGACACGCTAGGAAATTAAACCACTTCCACACAGTCTGCCTTAGGAAGTTACTGAAGATTAAATGGCAAGACAAGATCCCAGACACTGTAGTCCTAGAAAGAGCATCCATGCCCAGTATCCACACTCTACTAATGAAGAATCAGATTCGCTGGGCTGGTCACTTGACTCGCATGCCAGATCACAGGCTCCCTAAAAGAATTTTTTACGGCGATTTGCGTTGTGGTAAACGCTCCCAAGACGGCCAGAGGAAACGCTTTAAAGACACTCTGAAAACCTCACTGAATGCTTTTAGAATTAATCATGACACCTGGGAGACTGCAGCCAGAGACCGAAATTCGTGGCGTGCATCTTTACACAAGGGTGCAGTAACTTGTGAGGCAACCAGGACTGCAAGAGCTGTGAAGAAAAGACAGAACAGAAAAACCACTGCAGGAAATCCTCCTCCAGAAACGTCAAGCATTCTTTGTCCACATTTTCAAAGAACATTTCGAGCCAAAATAGGCCTTATCAGCCATCTTAGTACTCACGGCTCCATACTTTCAACCCCACTGGATGAAATGAATGGTCATCATCATTCTTGATGGACAAACAACACATGTTAAAAAAATGACGGTCGGCTGGTTGCTGAATTAGCTGGTTGTGCCTTATGCGCACTTGGGGGATGTGTGAATGATGTGTGGGTGGAGGGTATGTTTGTGGTGATATGGGTGGAGGATAGTGTGTGGTGTGGGGGATGTGTGTGATGGGTGCGGGGAATGTGCGTATGGGTGGGGTATATGTGTGGGTGAGTAGGGGATTGTGGTGGTTGGGGGAAGTATGTGGGGGTGTGTGGGTGGGAGATGTGTGTGTGTGTGGATGGGGAATGTGTGAGTGGCTTAGGGATGTGAAGGTGGGTGAGGGAGTTGTATGTGTCGGGGTGGGATGTGTGAGTGGGTGGAGGATGTGTGTGGGTAGGGGTATTGTGATCGAGAGATGTTTGGTTGGGGGTGGGTGGGTGGGGGTGTGTGGGTGCGTAGTGGAGGATGTATGCGTGAGTGAGTGTGTGTTGGTGGACGGGTAGGGAATGCGTGTGTGGGTGGGGAGAGGTGTGTGGTGTGTTGGTTGGGGATATTGTGTGGGTGAGGTATGTGTGTGTGGGTGGGGGATTTTTGTGGTGTGTGAGTGGGGGTATGTGGGGTGGATGGATAAGGGTATCTGTGTGGGTGTGGGTGGGAATATTGTGTGGTATCTGGGTGGGGGATATGTGTGTGGTGTGTAAGTGGGGATGTGTTGGTGATTGATATGTGTGTGTGTGGTGCGTGGGTTGGGAATAGTGCGTGGTAGGGGGTGTATGTGATGTTCGGGTGGGGGATTGTGTGTCGGGGGATTAGGTTAAGGCATGTGTGGGTGGGTGGAAGTTGTATGTGTGGGTGGTGGGGTGTGTGTGAGTGGATTGGGGATGTATGGGTGGTTAGGGAGATGTGTGTGTGTGTGGGGGGGGGGGGCAGGGACATGTCAGTTGGTGGGGATGTGTGTGTATGGTTTGGGGATGTGTGAGTGGATGTGCGATGTGTGGGTTGGTGGGGGATTGTGTGCATGGGTGGGGAATATGTTGTCGATGGAGATGTGGCTGGGGGATGGGTGGTTTGAGGTGTGGGTGGGGAGAGGATGTGTGGGTTAGGATGTGTATGTGGATGGGCGTGGGATGTGTGGGTTGGTGGGGGATTGTTTGTGGGTGGCGAGTGTGTTGGGGGTTCAGGTGAGGGCAGTGTGTGTAGGTGGGGGATGTGCGGGAGGGGGATGGATCGGTTGGTGGGGTATGTATGCGTCCCTTCGTGTGCGTGTGTGTGGGTAGGTGGGGGTGTGTATGTGTCCCTTGGTGCGCGTGTGTGTGGGTAGGTGGGGGTGTTGTGTGGGTGGGGTGATGTATGGATAGGTGGGAAATGGGCTTCATAACATGGTAATTAGCCATGTTTATGTTTACAACATTCATTTCACAATGTTTATTTTTCTTCCTATGTAAATGTATAATGCTCTTGATGAACGAAAGACGAGTGATTGGAAGGGCCGAATGTTATACGGGCCTTCGCGCCCAATTTGTAACCCTAATAAAGTTGATTTGATTCGATTTGATTTGATTTTATGCAGTAATGTGTGTACAGCTGCTGGTTTTCTAGTGACCTCCGCTTCCATCGACAATGAATTTTAATTTTAGTGGCGGACTTTTGTGTTGGCATTCTGGCAGCGGTCTTATGCATCTATGCCTGTGCGTAACCACCTGCACAGTTGGCTGCGACTGCACTAGCCAGGCGGCCTTAATTCCTAAGGCTTAAGACCCCCCCCCCCCCCCCCCCCCCCCGCCTTACACCGCGAAATATTATGTTGGCGGTAAATGACGGTTGACAGACAGTGCTGTTGGTTTGTCGGGACTGCTGTTTCTTCCATCTTTCACATGGGACAGTCAAGAGCATTTTGTATGGTATTCACTGGCACGAGAACGGAGCATTATGGGGTGACTTTTTGTAGTGAAGCTGGAACCGCGAATAACAACTAGCTAACGACTAGCGGTGATAATGACTTGAGGATGAAGGTTCCATGTCTGCATTTATCGTCTGCCATCATTGAAATAAACGCAAGTCGGTCTGCTTCTAAATAGTCTGCAACTGATTTCCAAATCTTGACGCCGTCTGCCGGTGAATTGTGAAACGCGTTCACTTCCCCTAAACAACCACCCGGTTGCTCTTTCTATAGCTCGTAACAGGATAGAAATGGCTGTGTTATTTGTGCCCATGTGCTGTCTACCAACTGAAGAACTTGAAGTAACTGCTTAGGAAGCTTAAGTTATAGTTTGATTTTTTAGAGGGTGGGGGGGGGGCAGAAACTGTGTGTCACTGCACACAGATGTCTCGCTAAGTGCTGCGTTAACCTCCCATTAGCACACAAGAGGGATCTGACAGCACAAACA
The DNA here is from genome assembly GCA_963921405.1 of Cepaea hortensis. Taxonomy (NCBI): domain Eukaryota; kingdom Metazoa; phylum Mollusca; class Gastropoda; order Stylommatophora; family Helicidae; genus Cepaea; species Cepaea hortensis. The sequence continues at coordinate 152,883,207 of OY992876.1, forward strand.
AGAACTCTGTCAGCACAACAAGGACTCTCACAGCAAAATAAGGAATCTCACAACACACAACAAGGAATCTGACAACACAACAAGGACTCTCACAGCATAACAAATAAATTTCACGGCACAACAAGGACTCTCACAGCATAACAAGAATTCTCACAGTACAACAAGGAATCTTACAACACACAATAAGGAATCTCACAGCATAACAAGGAATCTGACAGCACACAACAAGGAATCTCACAGTACAACAAGGAATCTGACAGCACACAATAAGGAATCTCACAGTACAACAAGGAATCTGACAGCACACAATAAGGAATCTCACAGTACAACAAGGAATCTGACAGCACACAATAAGGAATCTCACAGTACAACAAGGAATCTGACAGCACACAATAAGGAATCTCACAGTACAACAAGGAATCTGACAGCACACAACAAGGAATTCCATGCTCCCACCAGGATCTAAATGAGCGTGTGTGGGGGGGGGGGGTGTGGGGGGAATAACAGATGCTATAAATATTATGTGATCACCGTGGCTGAGAGGTTGCGGCGTCCGCTTCAGGCTCAGTGGTTTGCTGGTTCGACCTTGGGGCTGGGCATTCTTCTCAGAGCCAATGCCATTTAATGATGTCACATCCAACTAGGAATTCTTCCAAGAGCAATGCTATTTAATGATGTCACATACTACTAGGAATTCTTCTAGGAGCCAATGCTATTTAATGGTATCATATCCCACTATGATCTCTTGGGTAGTGAGATGGGATTTCTAGTCGTCTCGGATATGGGACAAAAACAGGATGTTCATGAGCAAAATGTGCACGGTAAAAAGTCCACGGCAGTTGGTAATTGCGAATAGTAGACCATAAGGTCACTTCCCTGGTAAAATAGATAGGAAAGCAAACCTAACCACGAAAAGATGGAGCCCGTTACTTTGAGTGGAACCTGTCTAGACGAATATAATCTGACACGGATCACGTCGAAGCCGTACACGACACATTGGCCTGTGGGGTGGACACTTAAATGAAAGAAGAAATACTGAAATCCTAAACAACTCTCTAGGAAAGAGACAATCGAAAGAGGGATGCAGAAACAACAAGAAAGAGACCAATTTTATCTATAGTCAACTCTACCCAACACAAGATGGCGAAATAGCTTGCCGAAACTCTCAACCAGTGCGACAATCATTCGACCTCATACTAAAAAAATCATTTGAACTGGATGAACTATTGGATATCATAGTTCTTAAACAATCGTACATTTCGTCTCTGGACATTGCGTCTCTTTTCACTAACATTCCCCTGGACGAAGAAGTGAAGATCATAGGTGATCACATATAAGAGAATAAGCTCAAGGTAAGCCTACCAATACCCAAACTCCACAAATTACTACTACCGTTAAATGTTAGTTGCATATCCTTAACAGGACGTCGCAGTCAACACCAGAATTATTTGCTGTTGTGATCTCAGGGCAAGTTTGCGTTCAGTTGTTTGCCATTGCTTTCTGAACGACCGGCACCCATACCATTTCGACGCATGGCAGTCTGCTGCCAAATCGCCCACCGCTGGGTTTCAAACACGGGTAGCCGAACTGTGTCCGTTACTCCATCGCCACGGAGCAGGCACTACTACCGTACACATCTAATATTAAATTCAATTTTCTTTAAGATTATCCTCCCTCAAACTGACGGAACGGCCACGGGGATGCTATGGATCTAATTCTAGTGGGCATCGCCATGGCGTCCATAGCAGAACAAAGAGCCTCGAAAATTAAGGACCTGGTTCTAAAATGGCGTTATGTAGATGGCATTATTCATCACAGAGACCAGACAATAAGCAGAACCCTCCATTTCACCATGAACCAAGAACAGCCATTTGGCTATTGACCACGAAAACAATGACACAGTATCATTCTTAAACGTTCTAAACCGACGTCGAGAAGAGGGCACAACCAAAGTGCAGTCTATCGAAAAGTAACATGGGCGGGCCAATATCTGAATTTCAGTAGCTATGCACCTATCAAATATAAACGTGGCCTGGTAAGGACCCCGTTTAATTCCGCCAGAAAGATTTGCTCCGATGACACACTAAAAGAAGAACTGGATCACCTTAAGAAGAATGCAATCTAATTGACATCCAGCCGACTTCATCAAGCGTCACTGCCAACCATCCAAACCCACCCCCACAGAATCATCGGTCCCCAAACTTCAAGTGTTTCTTCAGCTAACCTGTCAAAAGAACGACGTAATGAAAGGAATACACGGTCCACTTAAAACAGCAGTAAAGAAACATTCTTTGCTACCGAACCATAACTATCTGTCGGCTGCTCTCAGCTCCATCCACCACCAGTTATCATCGTTTCACGTTTCCCTGATCGAAGAGATAAACGGATACGTCACTAGCCCAAGGGTGTCCCATAGGTTAACGGAGGGAAGGGGAAACCCTAATTCTCCTATAGAAGGCATCCCTGAGTCACACTAATGAAGGATGGTGACTAGCTATGTTCCTGGACACATGCGTCACTCCCAGCCACATCTCTGGAGCACACAACTATGGCTCACTCCCAGAGCCATATCAAAGGTCACAAGGAAGAATTAAGGGGCCCTTTTAGACCCCATGAGGTGTATTGGGTATATGGTTTGCAATGGCAGTCGTTGTTAGTTATTCTGGCAGCCCAATGTATTCGCAACATTCGGCTCAGGAACCACATCTCCGTTGCCTCCAAGCTCTTCTTAATTTGAGGGCACATTAGAATATAAAACAAGTCTGGTATTGTGAAGACACACTTCACAACAGAAAGACAGACAAGAAACCTTTAGAAATGTAAATATCAAACGTCACGGTAGCAAGAGAAATTGGTGGTATCTGAGAACACACTAGTTCTCAGAGATGTAGATGTAAGATCAAACAGTAGTTAGTTAGTTAGTTAGTCGACAGATCATCTTCATTGCACATCGAACCATTCAGTCCATAAGAGCTCGGATCCCTTCCTCAGTAAGTCCCGCTGCGTGTAGCGGCTAACGACACCAGTTTTCCGATTCAGATCGGATACCAGTCAGATCAAACACTATATGCATGCAAGCGAGGGCATAATATAACTTTCAGAGAAGTAGATATAATATCAAATCTATATCTATAAACCAAAGTGTATGTGTATATATATGTATGTATGTAAATATGTATGTCCTTTATTTGTTCGCGAACGGCCTATCCGATTGAGATGAAATTTTCTACACGCCTTCCTTTCATTCCAGAGCTGTCAACTGTCATAGTTTTTTTTTCTTCTTCCTCCTCCTCTCTCCTCCCCCTCCCAAAATACGTACGTAAATATATGATGATGATGATGAAAGAATCCCCGAACCAAAACGCTAGGGAAAGGGAAGAAAATGACGTGACTACACAGAATCGTCACACGGCAATCATCATCATCAAGTGCCGTGCCGGCTGGCGTAGGCGTTCATGGCTCTCCGTAGATCTCAGTCTTTGGTTTTTTGGATCAACTCTGCTGCTGATATTCCTCCATGCCACGGCAATATCAATAACAATTCATCTTTTTATGTGTAAGGAAGTTATCTACAGTCGTGTAGAAGGGAAGAACTAGACGAGTATGAATTCCGAATGGCGAACTCTCTCCTCCTCTCTTCTTCCTCCCTCTCATCCCTCTCCCGACTCCCTCCTCCTTCTCCCTCTTTCTTCTCCCTCTTCCTCTCCCCTCCTCCTCCCTCCTACTCCATCCGCCTCCTCCCCCTCCTCCCTCATCTTCCCTTCTCCTCCCTCTCCCTCATTATCCCTCCTCCTCCTCCTGCCTCCCTCCTCCTCCTCCTGCCTCCTTCTCCCTCATCATCCTCACTCCTCCTTCTCCCTTCTTCTCCCTCTTCCCTCTTCCTCCTCCTCCTACCTCCTCCCTCCTCCTCCCTCTACCTCCTCCTCCTCCCTCCACCCTCCTCCTCCTCTTCCTCCTCCCTTTCCTTCCTCCTCCTCCTCCCTCTACCTCCTCCTCCCCCTACCTCTTTCCTCCTCCCTCCTCTTCCTCTTCCACCTCCCTTTCCTTCCTCCCCTCCTCATTCTCCCTCCTTCCTCTCCCTCCTTCCTCCTCCTCCTTCCTTCTTCTCCCTCTGCCTCCTCCCTCCTCCTCCCTCCTCCTCCTTCTCCCTCCTTCTCCCCTCCTCCTCCTACCCTCTTCCTCTTTCCCTCCTCCCTCTCCCTCCTCCATCCTCCTCCTCCCTCTTCCTCCTTCCTCCTCCTCCCTCTCCCTCCTCCATCCTCCTCCTCCCTCTTCCTCCTCCTTCTTCCTCCTCCTTCCTTCTCCTCCCTCCTCCTCCCTCTTCCTCCTCCTCCTACCTCCTCTCTCCTCCTCCCTCCTCCCTTTTCCTCCCTCCTCCTCCCTCTACATCCTCCCTCCTCCTCTCCACTCTTCCTCCTACCCTCTTCCTCTTCCCCTCCTCCCTATCCCAACTCCTCCCTTCACATTCCCCCTCCTCCCTCTTCGTCCTCCTCCCTCCTCCTCCTCCTCCCTCCTCCTCCTCATCCCTCCTTCTCCCTCCTCCCCCTTCTTCCTCCCTCCTCCTCCCTCCTCCCCCTCCTCCTCCCTCTCCTCCTCCTCACTCCTCCTCCTCCTCCTCCCTCTACCTCCTCCCTCCTCCTCCCTCTTCCTCCTCCTCATCCCTCCTCCTCACTTCTCCTCCTCCCTCCTCCTCCTCCCTCTACCTCCTCCTCCCTTCACATTTCTCCTCCTCCCTTCCTCCTCCTCCCTCCTCCTCCTCATCCCTCCTCCTCCTTCTTCCTCCCTCCTCCTCCTCCTCCCCCTCCTCCTCCCTCTCCTCCTCCTCACTCCTCCCTCCTCCTCCCTCTACCTCCTCACTCCTCCTCCCTTCACATTCCTCCTCCTCCCTCTTCCTCCTCCCTCCTCCTCCTCCCTCCTCCTCCTCTCTCCTCCTCCCTCCTCCTCATCACTCCTCCTCCCTCCTCCTCCTCCCTCCTCCCCCTCCTCCCTCACCGCCTCCTCCCTCCTCCTCCTCCCTCTACCTCCTCTCCTCCCTCCTCCTCCCTCTACCTCCTCCCTCCTCCTCCCTTCACATTCTTCCTCCTCCCTCTTCCTCCCTCCTCCTCCTCTCTCCGCCTCCCTCCTCCTCCTCCTCCCCTCCTTCTCCTCCTTCTCCCTCCTCATTCTCCCTCTTCCTCCTCCCTCTTCCTTCTCCCTCCGCCTCCTCCATCCTCCTACTCTCTCCTCCTACTCCCTCCTCCTCCATTTTCCTCCCTCTCCTCCTCCTGCTCCCTTCTCCTCCTGCGTTCTCCTCCTCCCTCCTTCTCCCTCCTCCTCCCTCTTCCTCCTCGCCTCCTCCTCCACACTACTCCTCCCTCCTCCTCCTAATCCCTCCTCCTCCCTCCTATTCCTCCCTACTCCTCCTGTCTCCTCCCTCCTCCTCCCTCCTCTTCCCTCCTCCACCTCCCTCTTCCTCCTCCCTCCTCCATTTACCCAAGACAGACAGACAGTCAGACAGATAGTCGGGAACGGGATCTTATATGACTACTTATATAATTTAAATGAGATGCTCTCCACCATGGGATGGGCCGGGTCAGACAGACAGACAGATAGATAGATAGATAGACAGACAGACAGACAGACAGACAGACAGACAGACAGACAGACAGACAGACAGACAGACAGACAGTCGGGAACTTATATGACTACTTATATGAATTAAATGAGATTCTCCCCACCAGAAGTTGGGCGATGCCGGGCCGGGTCAGACAGACAGACAGATAGATAGTCGGAACGGGAACTTATATGACTACTTATATGAATTAAATGAGATTCTCCCCATCAGGGCCTGGGCGAAGACGGGCAGGGTCAGACAGACAGACAGACAGATAGACAGACAGACAGACAGACAGATAGATAGTCGGAACGGGAACTTATATGACTACTTATATGAATTAAATGAGATTCTCCCCATCAGGGTCTGGGCGAAGCCGGGCCGGGTCAGCTAGTCTTATATATAAAAAAGACTTGTGCGTATCTCTGTCCGTATGTCCTTTATTTGTTCGCGAACGGCCCATCCGATTGAGATGAAATTTTCTACACGCCTTCCTTTCATTCCAGCGCTGTCAACTGTGATATTTTGTTAGTGTGAAATCGCCTGCTTACTCAGTATTATTTCATTTTTCATTTTTCATCATAATTTCATATATCTCAGGGGACCTAACTCTGTAAAAGTTATTTCAAGGGGCATAACTTTTCTGTATAACTTATAGTCATATTGTGGCATCGTTTTCAAAGATTTATAAACTCTTTGTCCATAGTTATGTACCGGCATATGAGTTATAATAAATAATGATACAATCTGTAAGGCATTTTCAAAGTTTTCATAAAAATGATGCACAATGCATAACATTGTAACTCATCTTTTTTTGCTTAAGAAGTTACTGTAGTCATGCAGGTGATTAGAAAGAGTTTTCATTAAAAATAATGGATGGTGTGTGGTAGAACGTTCTTTTAAGTTACATTTTTTTGTTGTTGTATGAATTTAATGAAGCCGGACAGGGTCAGGCAGACAGATAGACAGACAGACAGACAGATAGACAGTCGGGAACAGGAACTTATATGACTACTTATATAAATTAAATGAGATGCTTCACACCAGGAGTTGGGCGATGTCGGGCCGGGTCAGACAGACAGACAGACAGACAGACAGACAGATAGTCGGTAACGGGAACGGGAACTTATATGACTACTTATATGAATTAAATGAGATGCTTCCCACCAGGGACTGGGCGAAGCCGGGCAGGGTCAGCTAGTACTATATAAATGAAAAGGTTGACACAAGACAACTTTAAGAGAAGTAGGTGTAATATCAAACACTATTTAAACGAAAATGTTGACGCGAGAGAACTTTTAGAGATGTAGATGTAATTTCAAACACAATGTGAATGAAAACGTTGACACAAGACAACTTTCAGAGAAGTAGATTGGGTTGAGTTGAGCTAAGAACCGACATCACTGCACTCAGGACATTCCCATATGCGCTCCGTCGCCTCGTTCAACAGCCAGCGAAGAGTCACACTACTAATCGTTCCCACCGCTATCTCATTGAAAGTTCTCCTGGTCTTCCTTCTCAGGTTTGAGATTCTACCAGAACCCCTACCAATGCCCCGCAATCTTCTTATCCTTTCTACATACGGATTCGTAATCTATTCCTCCATCTTCTCCACCTGGTCCCACGGGCGCACGACCACCTCTCCCTTGTCCATAGGTAAACGGCCACCGAGAGATTATTCCCTGCCAGCCTATCAGCCTGTTCATTCCCCACACTCCCGTTATATCAAACACTATACAAATGAAAATGTTGACACAAGAGAACCTTACGAGAAGTAGATGTAATATCAAACACTATATAAACGAAAGCGTTGACACAAGAGAACTTTCAGAGAAGTAAATCTCAGATCAAACACCGTATAAATGAAAACGTTGACAGAACAGAACTTGAAGAGAAGTAGACGTTAGATCAAACACTGTTTAAAAGAGAACGTTGGCACAACCCAAACTTTCAGAGAGAAAGATGTAGGACCAAACACTATATAAATAAAAGTGTTAGCACAAAAGAACTTTCAGAGAGGTAGAAGTAAAATCAAACACTATATAAATGAAAGCATTGGCACAAAAGAACTCTCGGAGAAGTAGATGTAAGATCAAGCACTATGTAAATAAAAGAGCTGACACAATCGAACAAGCCAGTCAACAGGAAGAAGTAGATATCAGACGACACAACAAACAACAACACAATTAATTAGCTCCAAATCTTGCTAATCTGTAACAAATCCGGTTGCTATAATTAGCCCAACTTCATTTACTGTCTCTCCTAGAACTTTCATTCAACACTTATGCCTTTTCTATTTCTGTAACTCTCTTATACTGAGAGAATCCCTCTGAAAATTGGGTCGCAGTCAGCTGACAATGGAACAAGTCAATCCTCTACAGGAAACATTGTTGACCCAGGGCTAATCCCAGCGTCAGTGTGCACTGAGTTGAATCAAGACCCGGTTACATTCCAGTATGCCTTTAAATAAGAGCGCTCGCTCTTAAACTTCAGGTACGCTGATGCCGAGAACAGAGGCTCAATCCCTACATCGACATTAAGTTGGACTGAAACGTGTGCTTCTCGCTCAGAAAGCAATGGCAAACTGCTGAACGTACAGTTGTCTAGAATATTAACCTGGGGTTGATCGCAACGTCCTTTAAAGGACGAGAAACATTTTAGAATGTCTGTCCGCGGATATGAAGTTCCGGTTCCAGTCTTGCACATCCCGCTGATTTATGGGCGTTTTGAGGAGATGGAGTGCCCCTTCCCCCCCCCCCCCCCCCAACACAGTCCCCGATAAGTTGTTCTCTATTACCAGTTGGACAGAACAGTCTCTATACCAACAAGAAATCAAAGACATTACCGGTTCGACAGAACAGTCTCTATACCAACAGAAATCAAAGACATTACCAGTTCGACAGAACAGTCTCTATACCAACAAGAAATCAAAGACATTACCATTTGGACAGAACAGTCTCTATACCAACAAGAAATCAAAGACATTACCAGTTGGGCAGAACAGCTTCTACCCATCCATCCATTATGTGCCATGCCGATAAGCGTGGGCGGTCATGTTCTGCCATCTCACTCGATCACCAGAGTCGTGGATCAGCTCCGTGTTTCTGCCTCGACCATGACATGTGGTTAAGCCATCCAGGTATTTAATTCCTTCCCCTTGGTCTATTCCCTTCTATCTTGCCAGTTTTCACCAAGTTCCCCAATTAATTTCTTCTCATAACATGCCCAAACAGCCTCTATACCAACAAGAAATCAAAGACATTACCAGTTAGACAGAACAGTCTCTACACCAACAAGAAATCAAAGACATTACCAGTTAGACAGAACAGTCTCTATACCAACAAGAAATCAAGGCCATCACGAATCCCTGCGTATATAACCGCAAACTATTCGAACACTATCTCTGTACAGACATTACCCTTTAATAATAATAATAATAATAATAATAATAATAATAATAATAATAATAATAATACGCGTGGGAGTCAATAGGTAAGTCACACATTTCTGTGGGATGGCAGGTAAATGTAGCTGGTGTTTTCTACAGATGTAATTAGGTCACAGCAACATAGAACTTTATATTCCAGTTCGTCAGGTGGCGCTATGTGTCTCATGCGCATGCGCAGCGCATAATCAAAATGGTGACTGTACTTACGGAGTGTACAACCGAAGAGCAACTTGCTGTTGTGCATTTTTTGTGGGCAAAAGGACTGCCTGCAAAGGAATTCATAAGGAAATGCTTCCTGTTTATGCTGGCAAATATTTGTCCCGTAAAGCGGTGCATATCAGGGTAGAAAAATTTTCTCAAGGACGCTTTAAAATTGTTGATGAAATCCGATCTGGTCGTCCTGTTGAGATTGCAACAGAAGCATCCATGCAGTGGGTGGAGGAGATGGTTAGAGGTAACGATAGACTGTGTAGCATCTGCAATAGGGTGCTCACATGGTTCAGCATACAGCATAATGCATGATCGATTGAAATTTCCAGGACTGCTGACTAGAGCAATGTTGCTTCTTCATGACAATGCCGGACCACATACGGCTCGATTAACTCAGGAGAAAATTAACCAGCTAAGGTGGGAAGTTCTGGAACATCCACCTTCAGCACCGACTTAGCCCCTAGCGATTTCCACGAATGACGCCGAAGTTGAATGAACAGAGCACGCAGTTCTATGCAGCCGGTTTGGGAGGACTGATAAAACGATGAGATAAATGCATCAACGTTGGTGGAAATTATGTTGAGAAATAAAGGGACAATGTATGTATAAAAATAAACTAGTTTCAAGTTGTTATCATATTTAGTTATTTTTCTACAGACCTTTTGTGACTTACTTATTGACTTCCCCTAGTAATAATACGGTATGTCTCCTATAGACGATAACAATTGCCAATAATTAATATTAGTAAATCATATAGTACTGATTGTTTCCACATTTTGCATGCCTTTATAATGCATATATTGATGTTGTTGTTCTCGGTTAGCGTCATAAGTGGTGTATGGATGAAATAAAGTATCAAAGAGAGAGAGAGAGAGAGAGAGAGAGAGAGAGAGAGAGAGAGAGAGAGAGAGAGAGAAAGAGAGAGGCAGAGAGAGAGAGAGAGAAAGAGAGAGGCAGAGAGAGAGAGAGAGAGAGAGAGAGAGAGAGAGAGAGAGAGAGAGAGAGAGAGAGAAGAAGAAGGGCAGAATGTTACACGGCCTACGAACCCAACTCTTAATACTGTTCGTTCATTCCAATAAATGAAAGGCTTTCAGATCTTAGATAGCCCGAATACCAAAGAATCGACCTTTAGAGTTAAAACTCACAGTCTTCTAGACGATTAACAATCAACCAATCCTGAGTGGAAGAAGTGGACATGTTACTGTTTTTTTTTTAAATTATTATTATTTTAAAAAAAACTTATATCTACTGCCTATAGTACCTTGGGTATAGGACGATGAGGGGGGGGGGGGAGTCTCGAGCCTGAGGAATTAAGGCTGCTTGACTCCCAGAAATGTGCAGGTTATGATTTTCTTTTTGCCCCAGACAGAAAAAAAAATCCACATCTTACCGAGGATTCGAACTCGTTTTTCCCTAAAGGAAAAACCCTGTATTCTAGTCACTCTGCCAGCCACTTCTACTAACTGGCGAAAGCTCAATGAGCAAGTCCTCACGGGGCCGTGCTGTCACCCCCAGTTCAAAATCACGAGCCGCCTCTGGCAAAAAGACACGATTACAAAGTAACAAGTGAATGAACACCCAATGACGTTGTGACGGTGAGGTCCGTTTAGTTAGATCGCGATAAACAACAGTCGTGTCAAGATCCTGTTGGGTTGTACGTTTCCGAAGTCCAAGCTGTAAGTAAGATTTTCACGAATTTTATAGCAATTTAATGCTAATGGTCCGTCTAGGCTGATTTAGTATGCTTTGGCGTGTACAGTTTTTTGCCATTTGCGCACATATTTTTTTTTTTTTGCTCAGCGTACGAAATTTACATTATTGTTAATATATTGTGTTTTAACAGGTATGTTATATTGATAAACACTCCGCCGGGGCACAAGAACGGCGGGAGGCTTCTGATCATCAGAAGTCGTCCCCCTGAAATTTTCGGCCTCTTACCTTCCTAGCACTCTCACGACTCGGGACGTCTTTCTGCTGCTGCAAGCCACACTCTGCCTTCCAGTTCCGAGACGTTCGATTAGTTTTTGCGCGTGACCCACACTTTGGCTTTTTCTGAGATATTAACGGTTTCGGTGAGAGATATGTTATATTGTCCTTGCAGGCAGTAACGTGGACTTTCTTTACCACGTGGATTTCTTCTATACATCATTCCAATTGTTCTATAGGCAGTACTGGCTTTCTCTGCAAGTACACATCTCAGCGTTTCGCTAATATCTTCGTCAAGTGAACATAGTTAGAGATGAAAAAGTTTAGTGGAACTGTGGTAAATCTGTTGAAACATAAACATTATAAAATAAAACGAGATAATGCAGCTTTGCAGAATACAATTACACAAAGCAAGTCTAGTCTTCATCAGCAAACATATTCACAAAACACAACATTAAACACACGGAAGACTCTACGGTGATTACATTAAGACATACACATCGAATGAGAAGAATGAAAAGATGGGGGTGGGGTTGGGAATTAAAACATAGTTAATAACAGTTTAGAGAAAGTAAATAAGTCTAATATACGTGTATCATCATACAACAATTAACAGGGTGAGACCGAGTGGCAGTTGTAAACATAATTAAAGATGTATACAATTAGTGGAAGTTAGTGGAGTTAGTGTGTTTCATATAGTTGTATCGGCGTGTGTTTGTTGATTGTGTACTGACGAAGGCTTTGGCCGCAACATCCATTTTGTTATTTGTAGTCGTGTTGTAGTAAAGCTTGGGGTCTATTTATTATTTTATTTATTTATTTATGTGTTTATTTTTGTGTTGCGATTCGTTCATTGAATAAAACTAATGGGACTGTGGTAGAGCTGTGAAAATGTATACAATATAATTGTACAAAGTCACTGATATTAGTCGATTCCAATTGTTACTACGTAAACAGAAGGCCTTCTTGTTAAATGTTAGACTTCCGTGGATATAACATTGTACACATTAACGCAATGTCAGAGACAATGTACACCATATTTCAGCCAAAGTATCATCCATGGTTTAACATAACAAGATATATACCTCTGCAGTATGCACCTGACGAGATGCAGCTAACTATGCCGGGCAAGAAATCGTGCAATATTTTATTTATGGGGTAGACTAAAGACAACACTCACAATCATAATAACATTTATAAAACAAACATGCGGTTATTTAACAGTCCAGACATGAATAGTGTTAACAAGAACGACATAAGACTGACACCGACAAAATGGCAAAATCACGAAACTTAAGGACATGACCTGAAATTTGTGATGATGATGACAATGATGATGATGATGATGATGATAGTGGTGGTGATGATGATGATGCTGGTGGTGGTGGTGGTGGTGGTGGTGGTGACAATGATGATGATGGTATGATGTTGATGATGATGGTGATGATGGTAGTGATGATGATGATGATGGTGATGATGATGATGATGATGGTGGTGGTGGTGCTGGTCGTAGTGGTGGTGGTGTTGATGATGATGGTGGTGGTGGTGATGGTGATGATGGTGGTGGTGGTGTTGATGATGATGGTGGTGGTGGTGATGATGATGATAGTGGTGGTGGTGGTGATGATGATGATGATGATGATAGTGGTGGTGGTGGTGATGATGATAGTGGTGGTGGTGGTGGTGATGATGATAGTGGTGGTGGTGTTGATGATGATGGTGGTGGCGGTAGTGGTGATGATGATGGTGGTGGCGGTAGTGATGATGATGATGGTGGTGGTGGCGGTAGTGGTGATGATGATGGTGGTGGTGGCGGTAGTGATGATGATGATGGTGGTGGTGGCGGTAGTGATGATGATGATGGTGGTGGTGGCGGTAGTGATGATGATGATGGTGGTGGTGGCGGTAGTGGTGATGATGATGGTGGTGGCGGTAGTGATGATGATGATGGTGGTGGTGGCGGTAGTGGTGATGATGATGGTGGTGGTGGCGGTAGTGATGATGATGATGGTGGTGGTGGCGGTAGTGATGATGATGATGATGGTGGTGGCGGTAGTGATGATGATGATGGTGGTGGTGGCGGTAGTGATGATGATGATGGTGGTGGTGGCGGTAGTGGTGATGATGATGGTGGTGGCGGTAGTGGTGATGATGATGGTGGTGGCGGTAGTGATGATGATGATGGTGGTGGCGGTAGTGATGATGATGATAGTGGTGGCGGTAGTGGTGATGATGATGGTGGTGGCGGTAGTGATGATGATGATGGTGGTGGCGGTAGTGATGATGATGATGGTGGTGGCGGTAGTGATGATGATGGTGGTGGTGGCGGTAGTGGTGATGATGATGGTGGTGGCGGTAGTGATGATGATGATGGTGGTGGTGGTGGCGGTAGTGATGATGATGATGATGGTGGTGGTGGCGGTAGTGGTGATGATGATGGTGGTGGCGGTAGTGATGATGATGATGGTGGTGGCGGTAGTGATGATGATGATGGTGGTGGCGGTAGTGATGATGATGATGGTGGTGGCGGTAGTGATGATGATGATGGTGGTGGCGGTAGTGGTGATGATGATGGTGGTGGCGGTAGTGATGATGATGATAGTGGTGGCGGTAGTGGTGATGATGATGGTGGTGGCGGTAGTGATGATGATGATAGTGGTGGCGGTAGTGATGATGATGATGGTGGTGGCGGTAGTGGTGATGATGATGGTGGTGGCGGTAGTGATGATGATGATAGTGGTGGCGGTAGTGGTGATGATGATGGTGGTGGCGGTAGTGATGATGATGATAGTGGTGGCGGTAGTGATGATGATGATGGTGGTGGCGGTAGTGATGATGATGATGGTGGTGGCGGTAGTGATGATGATGATGGTGGTGGCGGTAGTGATGATGATGATGGTGGTGGCGGTAGTGGTGATGATGATGGTGGTGGCGGTAGTGATGATGATGATAGTGGTGGCGGTAGTGGTGATGATGATGGTGGTGGCGGTAGTGATGATGATGATGGTTGTGGCGGTAGTGATGATGATGATAGTGGTGGTGGTGGTGGTGATGATGATGGTGGTGGCGGTAGTGATGATGATGATAGTGGTGGTGGTGATGATGATGGTGGTGGCGGTAGTGGTGATGATGATGGTGGTGGCGGTAGTGATGATGATGATGGTGGTGGCGGTAGTGGTGATGATGATGGTGGTGGCGGTAGTGATGATGATGATGGTGGTGGCGGTAGTGGTGATGATGATGGTGGTGGCGGTAGTGATGATGATGATGGTGGTGGCGGTAGTGATGATGATGATGGTGGTGGTGGTGGTGGTGATGATGATGGTGGTGGCGGTAGTGATGATGATGATGGTGGTGGCGGTAGTGATGATGATGATGGTGGTGGCGGTAGTGGTGATGATGATAGTGGTGGTGGTGTTGATGATGATGGTGGTGGCGGTAGTGGTGATGATGATGGTGGTGGCGGTAGTGATGATGATGATGGTGGTGGCGGTAGTGGTGATGATGATGGTGGTGGCGGTAGTGATGATGATGATGGTGGTGGCGGTAGTGATGATGATGATGGTGGTGGCGGTGGTGGTGATGATGATGGTGGTGGCGGTAGTGATGATGATGATAGTGGTGGTGGTGATGATGATGATAATGGTGATAGTGGTGGTGGTGATGATGATGGTGGTGGCGGTAGTGATGATGATGATGGTGGTGGCGGTAGTGGTGATGATGATGGTGGTGGCGGTAGTGATGATGATGATGGTGGTGGTGGTAGTGGTGATGATGATGGTGG